>PVLD010018274.1:18543-39535 GCA_004027595.1 Dinomys branickii | reverse complement strand
CTTTCCCACGTCTCGCCCCGGCAGCCTGGTCCGCCCTACCACATCTCCCCCGGCATCTCAGAGAAATACGCCCAGTTTAAACTTCCCAGCCGAGGTCCCGGCATTCACGCTCGCCAAGTCTGTCTCGAGCTGGTGGTGTTTATTAAGGAGGTTCGCTCCCTTGCTGCTCACCTGGTCGCCATCTTCCCCGGATCCCCGACACAGCTGTTTTAAACAGCTATTTTTCCTGGTATTCCAAGACTGAGATTGACTAAGGGATAGAAAATACTATGGCACAGGCTGGGCCTAACAGGCAGCAACTTCTCATCCCCAACAAATTGAAGAGGTAGGATCTTGCAACAGACTCAAAACACAAAAGTCAACTGTACCTGGACAATACCTCCAAGAAGTAATTTCCTAAGGGTTCTAAACACTAGCAATAAAGCAACCCACCATAGGCAATTTACAAGCATCATTCCAGGAATTAAACTAAAAAAAGAAAATGAGAAGACACTCAAACAAGATGCAATCCCAGACATCCAGTTCACTAAAGGCAAACCCAGGGGGCAATGAGGTGGGACAGTCCGAAAGGCACCCACTTGGCATCTCTGAAGTGATAACAACAAAGCTATTGAATGAGGCTCTAAAAAAAAAATCAAATGAGAAATGATTTCTCAGATAAGAGTTAATGTCCACAATGAAAACCATGCTTAGTGACTCTAAAGCAGATACAGATAAAAAATTTTTTAAAAATAGAGGAGTTTAAGAAAATTATGGAAGCCATGAATGCTCAGCTGTTGTTCCTTATGGATCAAATGAAATCCGTAAGGCAGATTCAAGCAGATATCCAGGAAAATAAAAATTCCATTGAAAGTATCCACAGCAGATTAAGCCAATTCGAGGACAGGATCTCAGATAGAGAAGACAGGCTTATGGCTAGCCATCAAGAAAAGAAAGATTCCTTAAAAATAGCCAAAGGAACATGAGAAATCAATCCAGGAGCTGTTAGATGAGGCAAAGAACAGTAACTCCAGATTGACTGGAGTCAATGAAAAAGCAGGAGATAGCACAAATGATATAAAAAAAAAAAACTTCAGACATGGCAGAAAACGTCCCTGGTAGGGCAGGCAAAAGAATTTGAAATATAGATGCAAGGCATATAGAACTCCAATTAGCCACAATCAAAGGAAATCTATAGCCAGGCATATCATAATCAAGATTCCAGAA
Source organism: Dinomys branickii (assembly GCA_004027595.1). NCBI lineage: Eukaryota > Metazoa > Chordata > Mammalia > Rodentia > Dinomyidae > Dinomys > Dinomys branickii. The sequence continues at coordinate 38,329 of PVLD010018274.1, read as the reverse complement.
ATTCAACACAAGAATAGAATCTTAAAAGATGTTGAGTAAAGGGAAGCCCACCAGAACCACAGCTGACTTCTCAGCACAAACCCTCAAGTCGAAGAGAGCTCAGAATGAAGTATCTTCAAGTTCTAAAAGAAAACAAAGGAAGTGTGGTTGCTGAAGAGATCAACACCATTTTTTAAAAAGCAAATATTTTTAACTGAGATGAGACATGCAAAGGTACAAAAGCATAAACCTTTCATTTAAGAAGAAACTTCCTGGCTCTGAGAGGGGCTGCTTAACGAACTAGAATTCATTTCACCATGATCAGCAATCCAGATACTCACAGCCATAATCCAACAGGGCCTGGATACTGTTTGAGCTGGAGGCAGACCTACGACTCATCCACACGATGCTGGCTGTTTAGCACTGAGAATGCAAGCGTTGTGCAGTCATGAGGGCTTCCACCCAGAGCTCAAAGGAAGCCCTGGGAGCTAGTCAATGCCCTCTAAGAAGCAGATGCCTTAATGAAGTTAAAGATGGAGACCTGGTAAGTCAGAAATGCCAGGAACATGTGCAAAGAAAGCTCCCACAGCCAGCCCAAGATACAGGTAATGCAGGCTGCAACAAACAAGGCCGTATGAGTGGAGCCCTTTGCAACTCACATATCACCACCATGTGCCCAAGATGATGGACAAGAGCTACAGGACCTGATATGTGCTCTGCTAGGTTTAGATCTTATTCTTTTCTATCCCTCATCCTTCCACTTTTGGGATGGAAATGTTTACCTTGTGCCATTATATTCTGGGATTAAGCAATCTGCTTTTGATTTTTATAGAGGTAAAGAGTTTGCCTTGTATCTGAGAAAATTTGGGGTTTTTGAACAATATAGGAACTGCTGAAAACTTCAGGAAAAAGATTATTGCACTTTCAGTTTTACACAGCTAGTTGGATCATGTTAAGCAAAATTATTAATTTGTTATTGTGCTTAGTTGTAGATTAAATGTGATTTAAGGAGATGTGTTTGGATGTCAAAATGACAAGGAGGAGAATCTGATGGTTAAGTTTGTCAACTTGATTGGCTTAGAAACTTCCTAGGGAATTAGTAAAGCACACTTCTGAGTATGTCTAGGTAGATCATGGAGGCATGACGTGTTACCTGCTTTGCTTACCTACCATGAGCTAATAAGCATTTTTGTACACGACACCCTTTCACTATGTTTCTGCCTTGGAGCTAAACATGGACTAGACTTTCTGAAACCTTGGACCAAATAAATTCCTTTGGGGTGCAGGTGTCAGTTTGTACGATAATAAGAAAAATAAAAAATAAAAAAACCCGACATTCCCTTGCCTTAATACATGGCTAACACATTACTGCCACAGCTATTCCATCCTTTTCCCAAAGCCCCAATCCAGGCTTCAACCGGCAAAATCTCTCTTAAATTCTTAAGAAAGAGGCAAATGTCTTTACCTCTTCTCTGCCTCCATCATAGGCCAAGCCCAAAATATCTCTGATCCAGAATACATGGATCACCTAACTAGTCTATCTTCTATTACACCTACACTTTCTTTTATACACAGCCAAAGTGTGCTTTCAAACAAAAAATGCATGTCACTACCCTGCTAAAATCCACCCAGGTTTATTTCTTGAGCAAAAAAAAACCCAAAATCTTTACAGTAACTTCCACAAATGCCTTCATGACTTTATCCCTGCCAACCTCACCAACCACAGCGTATAAAATTGCATCTGCTCAGTTTTCCTGATCCTTCTCCATGCCAATCTTAATCACCATCAGGATCTAGCAACAACCTGGGTACTTAAATCTCCCTTATCATTTAGTGCTCAGGTGAAACGTCACCTTTCCAGAAAACTGTAATTTTACCACTCTGATGTAGAAACAGCATTACTTTACCCTCCAAACCACTCTTAACTTTTCACACTCTTTAATTGTCTCTATAGCCTTTACCACTTGTTTTCTTCTTCATAGCCAACTAAACCACCAGACCCTTAAGTGTCAACCCTGTCTTATTTACCATCCACATGTAGACAAATGTCTGCCACACATAGTACAACATCAAAATTAGCTTCTGAAAAAATTAAGTTTTAGTAGAAATTCCTTCATGGTATAGTCTGAACCATACCTCAGAAAATTTTGATGTTGAAACCCTAACCCTTAATATCAGACTGTGACTGTATTGGGAATTAGCCATTAAGGGGATAAATAAGGTTAAATGACATTATAAGGGTGAAGTTCTGATCCAATTTGACTAATAACTTTTTAAGAGAAGAAACAAACACCAGGGTATGCCCAGAGTAAAGGTCTTGAGAAGAGAAAGTTATCTATCACCCAAGAAGAGAAGTCTTAGGACAAAACATTTACCATATGGCTGTAACATACAAGTTATGTTACATGGCAACTAAGAACTAAGAATTACAGATGTAATTAAAGCTGCTAATCACATAAATAAGAAAAGTCTCCAGATTATCACAATGCCAAACCTGTTAACACCTTAGTCTTGGAATTTTAGTGTCCAGAAGTATGAGAAAACAAATCTGTTTAAACCAGTCTACAGAATTTTATTAGCAGCTTAACAAATTAAATTTCTGACTTTCACTATAATATTGTTTAGCATTTTTCTACAGAAATAGCTGAAAAATTAGTAACACCTCAATGTTTAATAGTTGTAGTGGGCATCATAATCTTTATGTAGCCACTTTTAATTTTTTAACCATCTAATAAGCAATTGAGGACCCTGCTTCAATGGCATGTACAACTACGTTATTAACTACTCAGAGTTCAAAAACATTCTAAAGCAAGTATTTTTTCTTTAAAGACCACCTGGCAAATATTTTAGTTGTTCTGGGTCACAAAAGCTCTCTCCTACAAAAAGTACTCAACCTTCCCACAGAGGGGCATACAGTGGCTCCACAAATAATATGTAAGTGATGAGCATTATCATGTTCTGATAAAATTTTAGTTATAAGCAGTATAATTTGCATTTCACTTATTTTTCACTCTGATAGAAAAGAATCTTTTTCAAACTCTTTAAGTGGAAAAGGCAGTCTTAGCTCCTAAACCATACAAATCAGGCAAGACTGGGGGAAAGGAGGTAACTATAATTTGTTAACATTGCTCTAATTACTTCATCATCTCCATTTGACCATCAAAATTTCCAAGCTTACCTATACTGCAACCCAACTCCAAATATACACATCTCTGCCTACAAAACTGCAGACAATAGAACAAAGTTGTCACATTGGGTTGATTGTGTCTTATAGAAAAACTAGACTAACAGATGAAGTGACATGTCCTTCTATTAACCTAAGAGTGATTAAAAGAGTAACAGAAACCAGACCTAGAGAAACATAATACCATTACAGTCTAATTTGATAAGAGTTTAATAAAAGTTTATAAAAAGGAACGGTGATCCCGTAACAAAATCTGTAACACCACATAAGGCCACTATTCTGTAACTGCTTCCAGAGCCTTCCTTCTGTTTTTTTCATGGCAATTGCCAAAAAATATGGTAAACTTTAACTCTAAAACAAATTTTGGGCCCTATTTTCAAGCTAAGGTAGAAGAGTAACATAAAAGGTCTTTACAAAAATCATCTGCTCCCCCAGTGAGCTTAATAGCATACTAGTGGTTTAAAAGAAAAAACCAGTATTTCTACAGAACAAATTTTTCCACCTAGAAATACCCCAGAAACAAAAAAAAAAATTAAAATAAAATTAAAAAAAGAAACAGGAAGGCTGATTTCCTTTTAAATTTGCCAAATCAGACCTGAAATGTAATACCTAAATGTTCTCTTCTTTTAAAAGAACTGTAAGGTTAAAAAAAAAGAAAAGAACTGTAAGATTAATTGAAATTACTGAGTAAGTCTACCAGAAATGTCTACATGCTAAATTTGTGAATATCTTACAAATATTATTACATTATATGATAAAGGAGAACCCAGGACAGAGACGTAATACTATTAATGAGGTAAATGGAGTATCCTATATTATCCAGGACAATATAATCACAAGCATCCTTAAAAATGCAAGGAAAGGAGACAGACGTGAGTACAAAACAAAGGCACAGAGCACTACAACACCACAGGAGGAAAGCTTCTAAAACCTGGAAAAGACACAATAATGGATTCTCCCTACATATCCTCTAAAACAGAACTCAATCCTGCTGACCACCTCACTTTACCCCAAAGAGATCACAGGTCAGCTCTTTCACCTGTAGACCTATAAGGCACTGTTTTATATCACTAAACCTGTGTAATTTGTTACTATAGTGTTATGATTGATACTTTGTGTCAACTTGAGAAATTCAAAATTTAACTAAGCAACTCAGCATGGGGCCAGGTCCTTTCTTTGTGAACATCCTCATCCTGAGCTTGAAGAAGGCTGGAGCTTGAAGAAGGCTAGCTCATGGAGATAGTGTGGGCAGATAGCTGGCATACAACGTAAGGGAGGACAAGAGGCTTGCTTTCCTCCCTTTTGCTCTAGTTGCTTTTGCTGTCTTCTGCTGCCTTTTGTGTTACCCCTGTGCCATGCCACCCTGCCTTAGAGATAGCTGCTTATGGACTGAAACCTCCACAAACCGTGAGCTAAATAAACCTTTCTTTACTTAACCTCAGGTGTTGGGTATTTTGTCTCAGTGATCAGAGAAAAGTAACTAAGACGTATAGGAAGTAGGAAACTAATACATAAATAAACTTTGAAATTTAAATAACTAAAAACTGTTTAAACCAAGCATGTTGGCACATGCTTTTAATCCCAGTACACAAGAGAATGAGGCAGGAGGTTCAATGCAAGTTTAAGGCCAGCCTGGGCTACACAGTGAGCTCACAGCCAGCCTAAACTACATAGCAGAACCTTGTCTCAAAAAATAAAAAAAAAAATAATAATTTTGAAATAAAGTAAAATACTAATTAAATTCGTTCTATAACCATCAGTAATCATTTTTAAATGTCCACTCAATTTTACCACTCAACAAAATCAACTTGAAATTGAACACCTATAGAACCCTGGAGTGATTAAACACTTGAAAAGTCACTGTTAGCCGGGCATGGTGGCACATGCCTGTAATCCCAGCACTCGGGAGGATGAGACAGGAGGATTGTTGCGAGTTCATGACCAGCCTAGGCTACAAAGTGAGCACAAGACCAGCCTGAACTGCATAGCGAGGCCTTGTCTCAAAAAGACCAAAAAAAAAAAAAAAAAAAAAAATTCACTCATTTGTGAATTTTTACTGCCACATGCAAAGAATTTGAAAAATCCAAGACTCCTTAAGTACACCAACACAAAACATTTTATAAAGTCTGTTTCAGCTTTTACTCTGAAAAAGATGTTGCTAATTTACAAAGTTCCACACCAGTATTACTCAAAAAAAAAAAAAAAAAAAAGTGCAAGGACACTAACTTTCATAGTGTTATCTCCAAAATATGCCAACTTCTAAAGTTTCCACCTTTAAAAATTTCACAAACCTGGACTTCTTTCTTAATCACTACGTGATATGCAGAAAAGTGTAATGGGAGTTATCAAAGGAATAGACTATCCAATTATTAACTTACTATCTCTCCACTTCAAATACCACCCTTTTTCCTAAACTTTGAAAATGATCCAGGCCCTTCAAATATTTTCCTTTTATTAGGTGCCAAGACATTATGTTTTGTCAGTAACGGGCACTGCAGAGACATAAAAGAAAAAGCACTTTGTTTTCTGGTGTGCTAACCTGGCCAAGTTCTGTGACTTTCCCCAGTACCATAAAGGATACAATTCCAGCAAACTCCAGAGGGAGTATTACCATCAAATTCTGCTAAACCAACCCCAGTTGTGCCCCAGGAAGATCTCAATTTCAGGCAGTGGTAGGATTGGAAAGTTCTTTCTTGGGTACTCTCTCTCAGCCGGAGGGATAGTGGTTGCCCCATATAACTTATTCATACATTGAGTAGCATTCTCTGTGTTTCTTACTTGGCAATTCTTCTTTACCCAAATTCCATGTTACTATTAATAAGTTGTTATATTATTTTCTATGTTCAAATCATTGTTGATCTAAGTCAAATTAACATACCACTTAAACACTTAATAAGATGATTAAATGACAAAATTAATGACTTACTCTTCACACTGCTGAGACAGAACACCCAACACCCAAAGTTAAAAGAGGAAGGGTTTCTTCAGCTCAGCTTGTAGAGGATTCAATTCATAATTGGCTGGAACCAAGGCAGGGTGGCATGGCAGAGAGGCATTGCAGAGCAGAAACAGTTCATGGCAGGCAGAAAGCAGCAAAGTAGTGAACAAGTAAAGCAGGAAGTGACAGCAGCCCTCTTTCGGTCTGTCATATTCTATCCAGACTACACACCCTTAGGGCAGGTAGCACTCACACCCAGGGTGGGCCTTTCCATTACTCACACCTAGAAATATGCCAAACCAATCAATGGACTAATTTAGTAATCACACACCCTCAATCTCAACATCAAACAATCCCAGCATCACATACTATAGCTCCAGCCACCTCTGAAAAGCCCCACTCATGACCACATGAGGCTTTGGAGGATTATCTAGACATAAGCCATAACAGTGACTGTGGTTTTCCAATTCATACTGGCTATGTATGGTCTTCTCTGGGTGCATAATTTTTTAAAAACCTGAAACTAGCAAAATACAGCTCCAAAACTGCTAACAATCACAGGAAAGATCATTATAAAGCAATAAGTAACTTCATGCATTTCTGCTTAGATCAAAGAGGAAAGGATAAGACCAATATTTTACAACACTAAATGCGTGTGATTTATAAGATAGCAAATAGAAAACTAATACATAAAAGTGCATCTAAGCCTAGTGCGGTAGTACACACCTATGAGTCGAGCTACTGGGCACCTTAAGCTGTCTGAAATTAAAAGTTTTAAAAGAAATACAGATGTAGCTCGGCAACAAAGCACTTGCCTAGCATGCTCAAGATGCTGACTTTAACTCCCAGTGTAACACACACACACAAGTGCAGTCTAAAGACCTGTAAGAGCACCTTAAACTCTTGCAGGAGTCTACTGGGTCAAAATTAGCAATACTATAACACCACCATCATGCTTATTCTTTCACAATGGCGTTATCCAGAGGCTTCCCTGGTGTGTGACATCAACAGATGATTCAGAAATACACAAGGCTCTAGTTATCTTAAACTAATCCAGGTGTTTACAATAAAATGTTAATATTCATCAAATATTAAGAAATATATATTAATATATATCTAGGCTGAGGCAGGAGGATCATTGTGAATTCAAGGTCAGCATGGGCTACAAAATGAACTCAAGGCCACCCTGAACTGTATAGCAAAACCCTGTCTCAAAGAAAAATAAAAAGATAATCAATATTGCATGCTTGTATCTGGTAATCTGAGCAACTGATTTAAAGGCAACAATATGCAACAGAACCATTGGTGAAATCCTACCTTCTTGTCTAGTGAAACTCTGGTTCTTCTCTAATTTTTTTAATAATTATTTTCTTACTCTCTTTAATGGTTTGAACAATCTTCCATTCTTACACCTGGTGATCTGAGCAACTTTGTTGAAGATAACAATATGTAATATGACAGACACTGTTAATTCCTATCATTTAGTTTTGAAACTGTATCATTTTTAATGTTCCTGTTTTGTTTATGTCTGCAATGTTGGTATTTTGCTACTCTTTTTTTTTAACTACTCTCTTTAAAACAAAAACAAGATATATATCAAATTTTACATTTTAAAAGGGACTAGAGATGTCACTCAGTATGAAGGCTCTGGCTTAAATAGTATTTTTTAAAAATGCTTGGTTTAAGAGAGCCCATAGAATAGTCATAAATAAAGAAAAACTGGGAAGATAATTAAGGATGGATTTCAGGAAAATATAATCCTGTATTCTTCATCTAAGAAACTTTTTATTTAAGTAAAAAATGCACAAAAATCCTCAGAGTTCCCAAATATATAACTTGTATAAGCAACAAGAAACTACATTCTAGTACCCGAAAGAGCTGAATTTATGCCCTTTTCCCATCCCTGTACAGCTTTTTAAGTGTTAATTTTCACAGAATATTTTTCCTTGCCAGCTAATGTGACAAATCTTCCAACAAAGTTCTGTAAAGGCAGAGCAGGGTATCAAGTAGGCTAACATATCTAGCGCTTCATTTGATAGAGGGCAAAGAAGATAAATTAACTCTTACTCAAACAAAAACCTGGTACCTTTAATATCGTTTCTGGTCCTACTGTCAAATAAATTATTCCATCCTAAAAAAAAAAAGTAATCATTATGCACTGCAACCATGTACAGTACTAATACTAATAAAACATGTTTAAAAGACAAACACCATAGACATCAGAACTTTTAAGCCCTCAAAAAAGAGGAGACCCTACCTCTAAAAATTTGAAATCTTTCAATTATATTCAGCTCAAAATAAGTCATCCAGTTTCATCACAGTCCAAGTCTTGTTATAAAAGAAAGGCTATAATATAGCAGTGTGAAACTCTAAATTGATTTTTTAAAAGCCTGTATTTTCTCATTTAACTTCAGAAAGATCTCCAACCAAATGCCCCAGACTTACACTACCTGGGCTATAAACCCTTAACGACATACACATGTAAAAGGATGCTGCACTACATAACAAGTGAAGATTTTTAAATGCATCTATAGTTCATAATTGGACATTTTTAATTTTTGCTTTAAAACAAGTCAATAGTTTAAAGCATGGTAGTAATAAAATAAAGCATACCATTTAACAAATGTTCATTATATATTTATTTTATGCACTTTTCTAGGCACTGACAACCCAAGTTCATTACATTACAAACACTCCATTTTAGGCTGAGGATGTGGCTCAGTGGTAGAGCTCTTGCCTTGCATGCACAAGGCCCTGAGTTCGATTCCCCAGCACCACATACATAAAAAAAACCAGTAATAATAATAAATAAATTTTTTAAAAACCACTCCATTTTACTAAAAACTCGTTTTCCTTATAATACAAATACACACATCTAATACAAAGGCCTATATCATCAATTTAGTCCTTGCTGCTTTGAGTAATTCTTCAGAGACTCAGTTATTTTCCAAACCCTAACATTATATTCTAAGCAGTGTAGCTTTAGTAGCAACTAGCAACAACTAGTTAGGATGAGTCCAGGGATTAAAAAGGCAATGCTCCTCCTAATCTAAGCAGCCCAAAAATGAAAATTAACAGAAAAATGTACAGAGTTTCACAGATTTCTGCCAGCTTGAATCACTGAAGGTATATCCACGACTATCCCACCAGACAGCTTACACCACTGGTGATAGAAATGAAATCTGATCACTTTTATCAGTCTTTTTACTAATAAAATTAATAAAAAGCTGCCCGATAGGATGGTCATGAATGTACCACTACTGTTTCAAGCTGCACAACAAGAAAGCACACAAATTACAGCCCCTGGCAGGAGTATTGTGAGTTCAAGAATGGCATACGCTACTGAGTTCAAGGCCAGACTGAATTGCATAGCAAGAATTTGTCTCACAAAGACAAAACAAAACAAAAAAACAAATTACAGCCACATCATGAACATGTTAAACAGTTCAAAATTTCCAAAGTGAGAGAGAAAATTGCCTCTCTTTCCCCTCAAACACATAGTGACTTAAAAAAACAGCAAAAAATTCCCAAACCTTAGTCATTCCTAGCCAGGTGTGGTAGCACATCCCTGAGTGGAGGAAAAGGAAGCAGAGGGAAAGGGAGAGGAGGGGGAAGGAAGGGGGAGGAGAATGGGGAGGAAGAGAGGGGAAAGAATGGAGGGGGAGGGGAAGGGAGGGGAAGAGGTAGGGGGAGAAAGAAAAAGGCTGAAAGGAAAACTGCTGAAACTTTAAAGAAAATTTATCTGTAGGATAGACTTGGTAAATTCTGGCAATGTAATGCTGATGCAATACTATACTTGGTCACATCTGCACCTTTTAGATGCATTACTCTTAAGTAGTGAAAGTGTCAGGAAAACATTTGTTAAAGCAAGATAATTTTCTAAAGCCGGGTGATTTTCTAAAGTTGTAATTTTGGCCAGGCATGGTGGCACACGCCTGTAATCCCAGCACTTGGGAGGCTGAGGCAGGAGGATCATTGGGAGTTTGAGGCCAGCCTGGGCTACAAAGTGAGCGTGAGGCCAGCCTGAACTGCATAAGGAGACACTGTCTCAAAAAGACAAAAAATAAAGTTGAAATTTCAAAGCCAGGCATGGTGGTCCACACCTATCATCGCAAATTCAGGAGGTCAGCCTTGAACCCTAGCTCAAAAAAAAAAAAAAAAAAAAAAACAAAATGTGACCCTGTCTCAAATAATTAAAAAAAAAAAAAAAACACTTTCTACAATATAGTTCTGACAATTTTAAATGCAGTTTTTTTATTCACTAGTCTTTCAGTCAGAAATGTTAGGAATGCCACATTACAAAGAGTCATGGTTTAAATCCAAACATGAACATCTCCTATATAACACCTAAGAGTAGAAGTGCCCTCTTCCATGCCAAAAAGAACTAGCTTTCTCCAATCAGTGTTTAATAACTATAAACATTAAGATTTGTTTTAGTTTTTATAAAGCCAAATGATGATACAAAGAGCAATAAACCAAGTTTCATCCCGTTTTAACACACAAATGCCTGTCAAGTATCACGTGAATTGCATTGCTCTGCGTACCATATCCAGCATAATAAAACCTCTTCTTTGCTAAGTACAGTCAAATCTCCAAAGCTTAGAAGACCATTTTCCTTACCTTTGCACCACGTTTTGGCACCAATTATCAGAAAACTGAGAACACAATGATCCAGGCAGGCTGAACAAAAATAGTACCAAGGGCATAGTTTAAAGAAGAGAGGATAGCTGTCCTGCACCTACGTATCAGGTTTGGCTGGGAAACAGCAAGCCATCTGATAGTACACACAAAATAAAACAGTTAAGCCAGCAATAGAGTAATAGACATGTTTATAGGTCAAATGTACTCAACAAACAATATATTATAGCTATTGGTTATGGTCAGAGCTAAAAAAATAATGTTTTTAAAGGGGAAATTTCTAAAACAACATAAAAATAAAAAAGGGGAAAATTATTTATACAACTCTTAAAATCTTATCATAATAGTCATTCCAATTTCTCAAGATCTGTATAGTGGCTCTGAGTATTGCTTCTGAAACAAAGATTAGTACCAAAAAATGCAAATATACATAAAGGAACAACAGTCCTAAACATTAAAGAAATCCCAAAACAATCTAAGATAAATAGTCATTTATAGACTTACATTGAACCAAAATTTGTAAAATCAGCAAATACCTCCTTCCATAAATCATCTTATTAGAATACAATGTAACCCACTATTTCAACTATTTCAGAAATAAAATCTGTCCAGGTAAAAAAAATTTTTGGTTTGTAACATCAGTCTTTGGGGCAGAAGTCACAACACTGCTTCTCCCACTGGTACATAACTATCACTCAGAGCCCTAACTCATCTTGCATAATTTCCTCAAGAACATGTCTTCCTTATTTTTTTAAATTGCTCCAGATGGCAAAATTAAAGACCTTAATTACCACTTACACTTTCTCTATAAGTCATAAATCTAAAAATAAACCATGTCTATAATCTTTTCAATATTACTCAATTCTACTACAGCACAAAGTCTTGTAACCACAATATAAAAGGAACAGAAAGGAAGGAAGGGAGAGAGGGAGGGAGGGAGAGAGGGAGAGGAAGGAGGGAAGACCGACCTAGAACATACAATTACCTGCAGGTCTTACACTCAAGAATTCTTAAGCTATAAGTGTAATAAAAACCTTAAGTGTAAAGAATAACAGCTTTCTTCTTAAATGACATGATTTATAGCACTAATTATGCTAAAATCAAAATCAAAAGCCAGATATACATGTGTATGATATATAGATATATAGACATGCTAACAATAGCAAATGGATAACTACATACATACAAGCTTTATGTCAAGATATCAATTAACTGCCTAGTTATCTAGTTTCAAATGTCTTTGAACAGTAACTAGAAATACAACAACCAAGCAATCTTGTTTCTTATTAATCTCAAACTGCAACCAAACTTCTGGTTTAAAAAGTAGTTAAGAGAAATGACATTTGAGTAAGGACTACAAAACACACTCTGTATTTACTCTAGGTTCTATTTCTGGATCAAGTAATCCACCAATCACATTACACTGAGCCAGACACCACAAACTTAAATGTGTAAAACAATATTTAAAAAACTATAATACTGAACAAGAAACTATGTCCTGCTTAAAAGAACAATTCAAAAATTTTAAACACTCTGTTAATATGTTGTGGTAATTAGACATGCATATAGAAAATTAAAATAGATCTCTACCTCATATCTAAAAACTCTAACTAGACAGAATTGTAAGAATTTGGAGGGCCAGGGATATAGCTCAGTAGCATAAGCACCTGTCTGGCAAACAGAAGGTCCTGAGTTTGATTCCAGGTACCATCCCCTCCACACACACACAAAAAAAGAAAAGCAACTCTCTAAAGCAATTCTCATTCTGGTGCTAAAAGAGATGTAACCTTGGAAAGCAATTAGACTATATTCAGTACATCTTAAAATTCCCATAACCTCCAAAATTTTCACTCCAATAACTACAACTTCAGGGTAATTTACCACAGAGATGGTAAGTACATACACACATACACAGAGAAATAAAAAGTTCACAAAACATCTCTATTGCCTGCAACACATATACTTATTTTTTCTACTTTAATTCCTAAATTGATTTCACAACTCCTTAATGGGTAACAACATGAAGTTTAAAACATTTGCAAGAGGGCTGGGGATGTAGCTCAGTGGCACAAGTGTCTGCCTGGCAAGCTCAAGGTCCTGAATATGATCCCCAGTACCAAAAATAAAATAATGGTGTTTTGTTTTTGTTTTTCTTTTTTTTTTTTTTTTTTGGTCTTTTTGAGACAGGGTCTCCCTATGCAGTTCAGGTTGGCCTTGACCTCACTTTGTAGCCCAAGGTGGTCTCAAACTCAACAATCCTCCTGCCTCAGCCCCCCGAATGCTGAGATTACAGGCGTTTGCCACCACACCGGGCTAAAATGAAATAAAACTAAATTAAAATTTTTAAAAAACCACTTGCAAGGAGCAACCCACTTTCTGAGCTTTTCTTTCTCTCAGTAAGTTCTTCCTACTGTTAAAAAAAAAAAAAAGCACTTGCAAGTCTAAGGATGTAACTTGGCAGTACAGCAAAAGCTTAGCATATCCAAGGGTCTGGGTTCAATTTCAGCACCTCCCTAAAAAGGTAAAAAAATACCATCAGTTTCACATCAATTTCAAAAATGTTGCAAGAAAAACAAATTTCAGAATACAATATCAACTGCATTGTTTGAAAATATGCATAACAATACTATAACTTGTTTATCAATTTTTGCTATGTAATAATTCTATAAAGAACAGGCAACAAGAATAATCAACACCAAATTCAGGATAACAGTTCTCTGACGAAAGTAAAACAATGTAAGAAAACTTCAACTCTACGTGATTCTTTTTCTTTAAAAGCATGGGGAATCGCTTCTCAGTCTTTTGGCTAAGATCAAGTGTAGTATCTGTTCTTATCAGTTTAAAAACATGGAAATATACTCAATATCCATGATAATGGATGTCTATTATCCCAGCACTCTGGAAGACAGTTCCAGAAAGATCACAAGTTCTAGCCCAACTTGGCATTTTAATGACTTAATATGACCCTGTCTCAGAAAGGCCCTGGATTCAATACTAGGGGTGTGGGGTGAACCCTAAGAGATTTTGCTCTAGCTTTATGGTGGATATATGAATGTTATTTATCTTGGGTCTGTAGCTTCCTATACATCTCAAATATTTTTTAATGTTAACCAAATAAAATACATCAAATAAAAAAAACCACACACCTAAGCCAGGCATGGTACCATATACCTGTAATCTCAGCACTGAGAGGCTAAGGCAAAAGGATTCCAAGTTTAAGCCTACTCTGGGTAATTTAGCAAGACCCTGTCTTAAAAAAAGAGCTTAAGAGTAGCTCAGTGCAGAAGCCCTCTGTTCAATTCCCAAAACTGCAAAAAAAAAAAAAAAAAGATATTTATCTGGCTATAGCCACTGCTGAATATCCAATATACCAGCTGCATTCCCCAGGGTGATCACCTCCGATCTGGTGGCAGGCTGACTATGCTGGATCACTTCCATCATGGAAGGCACTGTGCTTTATCCTCACTGGCATAGACATGTATGCTGGACATGGATTTGTCTTTGCTGCACATACTGCTTCTGCCAAAACTATCACCCATGGACTCAGAGAATGCCTTACACTATCATGGAATTCCACGTAGCATTGCCTCTGACCAAGGAACACACATTACAGACAAAGAAGTGAGGCAATGGGCTCATGCTCATGGAATTCACTGGTCTTCCCATGTTCCTCACCATGCAAAGGCAGCTGGACTGATAGAAAGGTGGAATGGTCTTTTGAAGACACACAGTGCCAGCTAGGTGGCAAGAGCTTGCAGAGCTGGGGTAAGGTACTTCAAAAGGCTGTATATGCTTTGAGTCAGTGCCCACTACATAGTATTGCATCTCCCATAGCCAGGGTTCATGGGTCCAGGAATCAAGGGTGGAAGTAAGAACAGTACCACTCACCATTAACCCTGGTCATGCACTAGCAAAATTTTTGTTCCTGTCCCCATGACCTTATGTTCTGCTGGCTTAGAAGTCAGTTCCAGAAGAGGTAAGGCTTCTACCAGAAGCACAACCATACCATTGAACTGGAAGCTAAGACTTCCCCCGTCATTTTGGACTCCTCATGCTTCTGAGAAACAAGCTAAAAAGTGTGTCACAGTGTTATCAGGGATGACTGACTCAGAACATCAAGGGGAAAATGGACTAGTACTCGACAATGGAGGGAAGGAGGAATACAGGTGGAGTGCAGGAGACCTCTTAGGGTGCCTCTTAGTATTACCGTGCCCTATTAAAGTCAATGGAAAACTACAACAACCTAATATAAGCAGAATGATAAATGGCCCAGACCCTTCACGAATAAAGGTGAGGGTCACTCCACCAGGAAAAGAACCAAGCAAGATTTGCCAAGGTGCTTGCCAAAGGACAAAAGGGAATATAGAATGGGCAGTGGAAGAAGGTAGTTCTAAATACCAGCTACAACCCCATGATTTCCTACATAAAAAAGGATTGTAATTGTACTATTTCTCTAATATGCTTGCAATATTGGTAGACTTAATACTGGTTCTTAAGGATTGTTAAACTGTGTTAGAATGTTCAAGTTGTGAAATTATAAGAAAGTATCACCCAAGGAAAACTTACCATCTATTCTGGTGAGGGAATCAGTGCATTTCCTTTTGTATGCAGGATAGTTACAACATTTAGGTGTAGTTATAAGCATGTCCTTGTATCTGTAGACTAATTTAAAGAAATGTGTCTAGGTGCCAAGGGGTAGATTGTAATGGTTGATATCTTATGTCAACTTGAGAAGTCTAAAAGCTTAACTAAGTGACTCAGCAGTTCTAGATCCTGGAATGCAAAGGACATGCCTGTACTGCTCTAGGATGTTGCTCATTGTGTCAACTTGACCAGTTTAGAAGTTTAGCTGAGTGATTCAGCAGGGCACCAGGGTCCTTACTTTGTAAACATCCTCAGCCTGTGCAAGAGGAGGCCCAGAGACGGTGTGGGTGTAAAGGACGGGGCAGGTAGCCTACATGCTATAACAAAAGGGAAACGAGGAAGGCCTGATTGCTGGTTCTTCAGAGGAACTCCAGTCTCTGCCTTCAGCTTGCACAATGTCTCCTGGCTTCTGGTGCAGACTGTTCTGCTTCTGCCTGGGACTCTTCTTCAGCCTTTGGGCATAGACTCTTTAGCCTTCCACTGCAGACCCATCAGTCTCCTGACACAGACTTGCACAGAACACTACAGTGAGCTCCAGATCTTGAGCTGCTTCAGCCTCCTGCGTACAGACACCCTCTGCATGCTTCCTCATCCAACTCTGTGGCTGACCACAATAAACCAATCCTAATTTATTATACATTTCTATCTCTTGTGTTACATCTGTTTCTCTAGCAAAGGCTGAATGATACACCCCTGAAAATTTTATCTTGGTTCCTTCTGCTAGTTTAGTGCTATGTTTTATGCCTATTTTCCATTTTCCCATTGCTGCCAAGTAAATACAATTTTAATTCTTAACTACTGAATTATGCTTTCACTTGGTAAAAGAACTCAAACATTGGTATAGTACTCAACACATTCTGATGCAAAACTTTTGTCCCAGGGGCCGGGGATATAGCTTAGTGGCACAAGCATCTGCCTGGCAAGTGCAAGGTCCTAAGTTTGATTCCCAGTACCCAGGAAAAAAAAAAAGCAGAGGAAAAAAACTCTTTTGTCCCAGTAGTTGAAATCTGTTTGGTCCTTGCCACTCGCATTGGGGGGGGCGCAGGTTTCTAGCCATGTGACTCCTCCCTTCCCAGCCAGAACAGCTGACTTAGTACTCTTCATTCAGGGTACTCATTGTGGCTCCCAGAACCGATTAATAAGTACCCAGATATCACTGCATATGCTTCATCATTTTTCTGAGTTTTCTTTTCTATACATATTTTATTCTATTTCTCAATCTTTTAAATTACCATAATTTTTTCTAGAATTAAAAGGGATAAAACAAATTTCAAGGAAATAAAAAGTAACCCTGTTCCATTCTGCTGAAGTCTTAACCTATCACCCACCAACACCACTTTCTCTCTGACCAAAAAAATGGGTTTATATGAATACAACTATATATGTGTCACTGAATTATAATTTTGGGATTAAAGTGATTATGCTATGGGATGAAAAGAAATTAAGATGTGTTAATGTCCATGTAACATCACCCCACAAAGAAAATAATCATGCACTACAAATGTATGCTAATAAAAATATTTACGTACTTATTTTTTAAGTAAATATGCTGCCAATGAAAACTACTTAGAAAATACATACCCAAAAAATAAAAGCTTATGTGCCCAAAATTTAATAATCTAATTAACTTAGCCTCTTCAAGACCTTATGATGTGTATGTTTTGTTTTCTAGTACACAGATGTTATGAAAATACAAACATCTACCAAGAATATGTAACAGCTATGAAGAAAATTCTGGTTTCCTATAATTATCCACTTTTTAAAAAAAAAAAACGTTCTCGTGGTACTGGGGATTGAACCCAGGGTTGCACTAAGCTACATCCCCAGCACCCCCTCCTTTTTAAGACAGGGTCTCACTAAAATGCTAAATTGCTCAGGCTGGGTTCAAACTTAAAATCTTCTTACCTCAGCCTCTCAGAGTACTGGGATTATAGACAAACTGCTACCATGTCTAGCTGTGAGGAGCAAGAAAAAACGTTTTAAGTATCCTTTCCCTCAGGTGTTTTCCTATGCCTGAAGATAATCTGGAAATTTTCAGAATTTCGCTTGCCTTTTCCTTCTGTCTGGACACTCACAACAACCTCAGTCAAGCTACAGCATTAGCCAATATACACCTTCCTCTAGCTGTCTAACACATGGTATATTCCAACCCAGAAAACTCAAAACCAGGAGTAACATGAGAAACTCCCCTATTTAATCAATTCCTCAACTTCCAATTAATGAGTATCACAAAAACTCTAAAGAGGTTATTTTTAACAAAGTTAAAAAGCCTTTCACTCAGTAGTAAGCTCAAAAGAACATAAGCCAATTTAAGTTTTTAAAGACCATTTATTTACCACCTGCTAAATACCAGGACTGCATATAGATATGAACGAAGTTGTATCTTCCCTACCCTCAGAAGATACACATCCATGTGCCAACATAACACTTCAAACAATGACATATATACAACGGCCCCAGAAGATTATAATGGAACTTAAAATTTTCCACTGCCTAGTGACTTTGTAGCTAATGAAAAGCCACAGAGTAAGACATTACTCATGTGTTTATGGTAATACTACTTTACAATCATAATAAATGACTACAGTACTAGTTTAAGTATTTACTATACCATATGTTTTCCTCGCCAGAGTGTACTCTTATTTTAAGTTTACTATTTATTTTAAAACAGTATGGTTTGTTATACTCACAAGAGTCTCACTCACCTTGTGCTTACTGAGTCTCTTGACTCCCCTAAGGGATGATGTCAAATGATCAATTTATGCCATCTAGGTTTGGTAAACACGCTATGATGTTCACATGAATCATCTAACAACATGTCTCAAAACGTAACTCTGTCGTTAAGTGACTGTACAGTCTACTCAGCAGTCACCCAGATTCTAAACAAAAGGTAGTAAATCATATGCTTCTAAGGGCCAAGTAGAAAACCTACATAGGTAGAGCAGCGCCACCTAAGACAGTACCAGGAAGAACTACAGAATGCACAAATGCCTAAAATAATTCTAAATTCGCTTTAAAAGAATGCTATCAACCCAGCGATGACGGTGCAGGCCTATAATCCCAGCAGGAGGGAGGCCAAGGCAAAAGGACTACCAGCTTCGAGGCTAACTTGGGCATTTTAGCAAGACACTGTCTCAAAATCGTAGTTGCAGTGGTAGACTACCCTAAAAAAAAAACAAAGTAGGGGCTTTGAATTTTGTTCAGTGACAAGAGTGCATATTCAGCATGCCTAACAACCCTGTATTCAATACCCAGCACTGGGGAGAAAAACAGTATACGTAGATTTACTCACATGGAAAACTACTTACAAATACTAATTTTTTAAAACACATCACTAAACCAGGGTATCAGCACATGCTCATAATCCTGGCACTCTGGAAGGCTAAAAAGATTACAAGTTTGAACCCATTCTGAGCAACTTAGTGATTTAGCAAAATCTTGCCCCAGCACTACTAAAAAAGGGGCTGGAGATGTAGCTCAGTGTAAAAGCCCTAGGTTCATTCCCCAGTACCAAACACACACACACACACACACACACACACACACACACACACACACATACATGTGCACACACATTCACTGTAAGCCAAGATGGCACGCAGCACCTGCCAGGCTCCCCCATGCCATTTCTGGTCACATCCAGAAACATAATTCCCCATCACAGCTGAAACAAGTTGACAAGTGTGGGCTTTCTGAGAATTGCTCACAGCAGACTAGTTGGCAGCCAACATGTCCAGCAAAAACAAAAACTAGCTCCCCAGCAACCTTCAGCAGTTATAGAATCTAAAATAGCAGAGCCACTGGTCTACATGGAAGAGTTTTTACAGCGATGTTATATTTGCTTCATATCCAATGTGAAGATTTTCAAATTACCAAATAAAGTCAACAAAGAACTCAGTTTATAATTACAATATTTATGCACAGACTGGTCACTGCTGCCCAGAACAGAGATAACTTTCCTCAAGAGAAGGATCTGCTTTCCTATAATTGTCATGCCTTGCATTTAAGTCTTCTAATAACGTTTTGCAAAGCTATCTGAAAAATAAGAATCCTATCAATGTAACAACTTTGCTAGAGCTCTTCTTTATAAATTTCTGTTGCAGCCGGACCTGGTGGCGCATGCCTGTAATCCCAGCACTTGGGAGGCTGAGGCAAGAGGATCTTTGCGAGTTGGAGAACAGCCTGGCTGGCCCTGAATCAAGGACAGCAGTTTTCTGTAGCTGTTGGTTTCAAGCAGGAGCCTAAAGTGGTATCTTTCTATGGTCTGTTGGCCATTTCAGAACTTTAGAAATGTAATGGTCAATTCATTAGAAAGTAACAAATAACTAAATAAATTTTACGAGAGAACTTCAAGATGGCGACCGGGTAGGCAACAGAGAGAACCTTCCGGAGGAATGCCACTC
>PVLD010018274.1:0-18443 GCA_004027595.1 Dinomys branickii | reverse complement strand
TGAACTCAGGAAGGATCTGAAATGGGAATTGAAGCCCTCGGAAAGACTGAGCAAAACCTCTGCTGGAGGAAAGGATCGGAGATCTGCCATGGCGCAGTCGGAGGGAGAGGAGAAGGAGAAAGACCGCTCCAAGCACACCCATGGCCCGCGCCCTCGTTCTGGCATTTGCAGCTTCAGCTTCGGAGGCCCACGCTCACGGAAGCCTCCCAACTCGGCCAGAGGAGAACGGAGTTCCGAGAGCTGGTCCAGGGCTGGAGAGAGGAGGGCACAGCCAGGAAAGGAGGCAATGGCGATCAGTAGCAGTTGTCGGACCCAGTGTGAGAATGAGAGGTTGCGACAGCCACTGGAGCAGAGTCCCCACCCTGCAGCAACCTTCCTAATCAGCACCTGGAGAGAATCAATGCAACTAGTACACAGCGCACCACGCCCGGCTCTGCGCCTGCCTCAAGGTGGTGGCCCCCTGCCTCTCCGCTGGGTGAGCAGCTACCGGCAGGCAGAGAGCAGCGGGGAACCTCAGCAGTGAGCCACAGCGGCTCCCAGGGATCCGGCCAAGGAGTGGACGGGGGCTCCAGCACCGCAACAGGAGGGAGATGCAGATGGAGGTGGATCACGTGGCTCTACGCCTTTCTCACTCCAACATCAGGCAGGAAGCATGAGCTGGGTTGCCGGGGCTCAGCTCCCACCCTGAACTCTCTCTGGGAGCACCTTGAGTCTCGGCAGCTTGAGCAAGCACCGCCTGTTCCTGGCAACAATGGGACGAATCCACGGTCTTCAGGACTCACCCCAAACTATTAATGTGTGCACCAAGAGGGTCTCCTTACAGCTTGCACGTATGAACTTTGCATGACCCCACAGCTGCTCCGCAGTGGGCCCCGTGCCTACTCCGCAGTGCGCCCCGCGGCTGCTCCGCCACAGTGGGCCCCGCAGCTGCTCCGCCACAGTGGGCCCCGCGGCTGCTCCACTGTGGGCCCTGCGGCTACTCTGCTGAGGGCCCCGCTGAGGGCACCTCACAGACTGGACCCGCCCCCACCCATAGCAGGCAACAGGGTGGAGCTGGGCGGTCCGCTGTGAGCATATGTTCTTTTCCACCTCCGACCATGGCAGTTTGTATACACCCATGTATGTTACAGTATAGTCTGAGGCAGCTGTATGTCTTCCCAAGGCGAGAGTCCAGGGCTATAGATAAACCCAGGAGTACAGTTATTATCACAGGGAAGATGACTGATTGAGTGGTAGGGCAACGGAGATGGGGGAGGAGAAAAACTGAATGATCAAATGGGCCATCACCTGTGTAACTGAGTAACAAAGGTGAAAGATAACATTATGTAGGACAGCATGCAGAGCTAATTCCCTTCTGTGTTCTCTATAATTTTGTATTTCCTTTAATGTTTTTGTGTTAACTAATATGAAGATAACATTATGTAATACAACATCCAGTAGTAATTCCCTACTATATTCTGTATAATTTTGTATTTTCTGCATTGTTTATGGCTTATTCTGGTTCATATGTCTCCATTCTTTTGTCTTTAAAATAAAATTTAAAAAAAAAAAAAAAAGAGAACAGCCTGGGCTACAAAGTGAGCTCAAGGCCAGCCTGAACTACAGAGCAAGACCTTGTCTCAAAAAAGAAAAGGGGGGGCAATAAATAAATAAATAATTTCTGTTGCATACGCTTCTGAGACTTTACTCATACTATGACTAGCAGCAATATAAGAACCACAAAAACGAATTATTATTACAGACTTTCATATATACTGCATCAAGATAAGCAATGCGACTACAGTCAAAATATCTTTGAAGGGCCAGGCGTGGTGATGCACAACCATAATCCCAGCACTCAAGAGGCTGAGGCAGGAGCATCACTGCTAGGTTGAGGCCAGCCTGAACTGCACAGTGAAACCCTGCCTCAAAAAGACCAAATAATAGTAATAATAACAATAATAATAATCACCATTATCATCATCTTTGGGGCAGGTGATGGTGCATACCTATAATCCTAGCACTTGGGAGAATAAAGCAGAAGGAACACCACACTTTGGAGGCCAGCATGGACTACACAATGTGTTCAAAGCCAGCCTAAATAAACTACATAGTGAGGCCCTGTCTCATATTTAAAAAAATAAACAAAACTTTGGACATGATGATTGATCTCTTGAGAAGAAACACCTGAATTGAAGCCAACCAAATACTCCCAATGCTATCACAACTGTATGCTTCTCCAAGGTCACCAAGATAGTGGTTGCTGCCATGATGTTCTTTGTAGAATAATATGAAAAAGAGAAACAAACAGGACAGCATTTCAAAACTTGAAGATAAACAGGCATGATGGTGCTCACCTGTAACCCCAGCACTCAGTAGGCTGAGGCTGAGGGTCACCATGAGTTTGAGGCCAGCTTGGACTACAATAGTGAGTTCAAGTTCAGCCTGAACTAAATAGTGAGACTCTACTAAGGGTGGGGGTTGAAGAACCTTGGGATAAACAAAAAACAGCGAGATACCTCCTAGTGCAAGAAAGGAAAAATGGTGCCCAAAAAAGGTTGAAAATGTTACCAAAGTGCCCAAGAAACCAAAGGGGGAAAAAAGGTGTTTAACTATTCAGCTATTCACTTGATTCAAGATCTCCAAAGTTTTGCACAAAAGTACTAAGGCAGTTAAAGGAGAGATCTAAAGTGAGAATCCTGACAGTGAACCTATCTCCAGATGAGCAGGAATTCATGAGCTTTTTAACTTCTATGCCTCTGGCAAGCTTCTGCAAACACACTAAAAGACAGGTAACAATCACTCCATTGTACAAGCATTTCATCACCTAGGAGCCCCAGAGACGGTTAAATCATTGCTCTTTTTTTTTTTTTTTTTTTTTTTTTGTGGCACTGGGGATCGAACTCAGGACCTTGCACTTGCCAGGCAGGTGCTTATGCCACTGAGCTATATCCCCAGCCCAAATCATTGCTCGACTAACCATCCATTTTGTTTTCTTAGACAAGACTTGTGCAGCAAGTTGTAACAGTAGGAACCAATACTACTAAAACAAAAATAAATAAAACAAAACAGTTCAGTGCCCTCTAGCCATGAATTAAGACCCTCCTCAAGATCTGGCCCAACAGCACAAAACACGAAGATGAGAAAGTGAGGGCGTCTGCTTCAAAGCTGAATCAATTCTTCTGAGTCCACACAGGGCTCAAAATAAATCAAAAGTGAGAAAGAACCGAGTGTTAAAGATTACAGCCCAGCAACATAATTTGTTTTTGTTTTGTTTAGTTTTGTTTTGTCTTTTAGAGACAGGGCCTCACTATGCCGGTCAGGCTGGCCTTGAACTCACTTTGTAGCCCAGGCAGGTCTCAAACTCTCAAAGATCCTCCTACCTCAGCCTCCCAAGTGCTGGGATTTCAGGCGTGGGATTATAGGCATGCGCCACCATGCCCGGGTGGGAACATAACTTCTGAAAGTTCAGGAGAAACAAAATGCTTTGGGGGGAAAAAAAAAAGATAAGGAAGCACTGGTCTCAGTGAGGAGGTGGTTGATGGGGAATACCTGGTTGACGAGCACCAATGCTTCAATGAACAGCAAGAAATCTCAAGAAGTTCAACAGTATGCTTATGGAGCAGAGAGCCAAAGCTGCAGAAAGACTTCCAAACAATCCACCTGGCACAACTAGGGAAAAATTCGGTGCTATCACCAAGAAAACCCATAAGAAATTCATTGATGAGGATCAAATTAGACTTTAGAACATGTCCAGCCTTCATAAAAAAGCCAAAGTCTAGGGCACAGGCCTGTGGTGCCAGCTATTCAAAAGTCCGAGGTACCAGGATCACCTGAGCCTATGAGTTGGGAGCCAGCCTAGGCAATACAGCAAGACCTCAATCTCAAAAAAAAAAAAAACCAAAGTCTGACCAAGAGATGAGACTAGCAATAGCTACCAAGACAGATTATAAAGAATATATGAGGAAGAAAATCAAAAC
Organism: Dinomys branickii; assembly: GCA_004027595.1. NCBI lineage: Eukaryota > Metazoa > Chordata > Mammalia > Rodentia > Dinomyidae > Dinomys > Dinomys branickii. Next base: position 14,484 of record PVLD010018274.1, on the reverse strand, counting down.
GACCTGGGCATGGTGATGCACACCTATAATACCAGCACTCAGGAGGCTGAGGCAGGAAGACTACCACAAATGAAGGCAGCACACAGACCAGACTAAACTACATAGTGAGACACTGTCTCAAAACACCGAGAGTCCACTTATCAAATCCAGAAATAAAGAAAAGAAAAACAGAACTTTATGATGATGTGGTATAGCCAAAACATCCATTCAAAACATTGGATTTCCTTTGGAGGAAGCAGCTGGCAGTTATGAGATGCAACTTTTACAAGAGAAAAAGTGCTAGGCATGATGCCACGTGGCTGTAAACCCAGCAGTTGGGAAGGTGAGGTAGAAGGATCCCAACTTGGGAGCTCACTCTGGGCAATTTAGTGAGCTCCTGTCTCAAAATTTAAAAATAATAATTCAGCAAAGGGGCAACCCCAAATAATGCACAAAAGAGAAGCAACCTCCAAGCAATTTTTCCCATTCCAAAGAAAATTTTAAATTTGTGTCATTAATCTGAAAATCAGTAAATCATTACAAAATCCAGAAACACTATATTTTAAACGGTCAAAAAAGAAAAAAAAGCACTGTGCTAAACAGTGTTTTTGTTTTTATCTTTTTAAAAGAATTCTACAACATAAAAGGTGAGCTCAAATGTTAATTATGGACTAAGGAGTATTGATGTTGGTTCATCCACTGAAATAAACACGTCATACTGATGCTAGATCTTAGTAACAGGAAACTGGAGAGAAAGGATGAAACAGAAACTGTGCCTACCATCAGCTCAAACTCCTATAAATGTAAAACTGCTCTTTTTAAAAACTCAATTTTTTAAAAAATTCTACATATGCAGACTTGCAAATAAATATTTATATACACAAAGAGAGCTAGAACAATCTATATCAAACTGGCAACAGCGATCACCCACAACAAATGAAACCAGAAAAATGAGAGCATGAGGAGGAATTGTATATGATATCCCTCTGCACTGCCTAAACTTCCTACACTAAGCAGTACTAGTGCTGTAAGGAAAACTGTCTTGGACTGGGAAACCTGGCCACATGGACTTAGATCCCATTTTGACCCTTTACTAGCTGAGTGAACAGTTATCTAACTTTATGCCTCAGTTTCCTCACCTGTAAAATAGGAATAGTTCATATTTACAGGCTGTTACTGGGATTAAATGACAACGTACATATAGCAGTGGAAATTATCTAATAACTCACTGACAGCCGGGCATGGTGGCACATGCCTGTAATCTCAGCACTTGGGAGGCTAAGGCAGGAGGATCCTTGAGAGTTCAAGGCCAGCCTGAGCTACAAAGTGAGCTCAAGGTCAACCTGACTGTACAGTGAGACCTAGTCTCAAAACGACCAAAAAAAAAAAAACTCATTAATATTCATTAACTTTTAACCATTATCATCATCACTTCTTACATCTTACAGGACAATGAAGAAAACTTGGTTTACCAAACCTCTTTCTACAGATCTTCAGTGCAGAAAATACAAGAGCACTCAGATAATACCTGAAAGACTGCGTAAGGCTATATTCCAATAAAAATTTTATTTACTGGACCAGGCGTGGTGGCACACACACGTAATGCTAGCACTTGGGAGGCTGAGGGGAGGATTGCCATGAGCTTGACGCCAGGCTGGATTATATAATGAGTTCAAAGCTAATGTGAGCTACACAACAAGACTCATCTCAAAAAACAATTTTCTTCTAATTTACAAAAACAGGCAGTAGGCAGGACTTGGCCTGTAGGCTATAAAGTTAAATGACCTATGCAAGAATAAAACACAGCGGGATGTGGTAGAGCATGCCCATAAACCCAGCACTTGGGAGGCTGAGATAGGAGGGCTGCCAAGAGTCTGAGGCCGGCCTGGGCTAGTCAGTTCAAGGCACCCCTGAACTGTATAGGAGCCCTGTCTCAAAAACAACTACAAAAAAAACCCTAAATTATTTTCACTTAGGGAAACACAATGTAATTTACAGTGAAAAAGGTGCACACCATGCCTTTAATCCCAGCGTTGCAGGAAGGTGAAGCAGGAAGAGCACAATCGAAAACAAAAAAAGGCTGGAGATGCAGCTCAGAGCAAAGACCCTGGGTTCAATCCACCGTACCACAGGGGGGGAAAAAGTGCACTAGTAAATTGAAACTATTGATGATAGGAAAACTCTATTCATTTATATATACATTATAGGGATGGAAAAACAAAAACTCTTAAGTTCTGGGAATGACTCCTACTCCTCAGACCTCAAATTGCCCAAAGGCTAGAGAAAAACATATACAGCTGAGTAAGCCACTATAAATAAAAACCTAAAAGCAAAGGTGCCTTTCATATTTAATTTTAAACGTTTCCGAATTTCATAATTCACCACCAATCAGCTGCTACCACATATACTGAGGATCACAGGCAGACCCAGTTTAAAGTACCCGTTGAACAGGATACTTCCAACTTCACAACGGTCAAGGTTTATCATGGGCTCCTCAAAATATAAAGCTTTCGGTTTAACGTTTCACTGGGAAAAACTTGTGATCAAGTAACTTTAAATGTTAGGACAGATTTCTCGGCGATTTTAAGGAGGGCAGGGATGAACACAGTGTGGATAGTCATACCGGGCTGAGAAATCCAGAGTCTAAAAGTTTTAATACTGAAAAAGACCATTATACTAAAACAACCCGCCCAAAAAAATCAATCTGCAACTAAGTACCGTACCCTCCACCAACCCCCCCAAAAAAACAATCTGCAATTAAGTACCGTACCCTCCACAAACTCAAGTGGACACTGAATCTATCAAAATTAACTGTTGGACCATCTCATAAAGTTGTAAAAATTCCAAAGGCAAACATTTAAATCAAGGTCAAAAGCCAAGGGGGGTGGGGGGGGCGCGGGAGTTACCGATCTGAACTTTCTCACGGATCCCTAAGAACTTCACATTTATAACCTTGCTACCAGCCACTCCAAAAGAAATCAACTACAGGTGAAAAGTCCCAACGGAGCCGGGGAGGACAGGGCCCGGAACACCGCCACAAGCAGGCTGCCTGAAGAGCCCCCGCGGTGAAGCTGGAGGGAGCTTCCTATCCCAGTCACTGCTACGGCAGGGCTGAGCAGAACCATCCCACGTATGCCTCCCAAGAAATTCCTCCAAGCGACACAAGACCCCGGCGGGAAGGACGAAGAGCGGGCAGCAAGGAAGGGCACTGCGCCCGAAGGTGGCGCGACCTGGAAGCGCCGGGGCTCGGACCATCCGGAGGGGCGAGCGGCTGCGGGCGCCGGTGACTGTGACAGCAGCGACAGGAGGGCGGGTCCGGCCCGGCCCGCACCGTAGCCCCTCGGGCCCCCGCAGTCCCCTGGAGACGGCAGGACAGAACCCGGGGGCCCCGTCGAAGGCCAGGACCACACGCGCTGCCGACCCGCGCTGGTACCTCTGCCCCTTCAGCCCGCACCTCCTCCCGACCCCGGGCGCTCCCTGCGCGCCGGGGAAGCCGCGCTCGAACTCGAGACCCTCACCCGGAGCTTGCCGCCGCCTGGTCGCACGTCTCGAAATCCTAGGAAACCACCGCTGAGGGGGAAGGGGAGGAGGGGAAATGGAGGAGGAAAGGGACCCAACACCGTGTAGGCGCTGCCGCTGCCTCCACCGCGATACCGCCTCTGGATCGAGCTCCCGCCGCCACCACAGCCACCACCGCGTCTCCCCGCCCCCACGACTGCACGACGCCGTGACGCGCATCGCACGAGGTAGCTCGAGCCAATAAGACCACACACTTGTGCGCAGCCGCGCTGGCCCAAACCGGAAGCGGCCCCTCGGACCGCTCTAGAACCTTGTTGCATCTTGGGAGTTGTGGTTCCATCAGAAACTCAAAGTAAACAGTGTCGCGCGTCCAGGCATTACGGAAGTAGTGCTCCGCGCGAGTGCTCACAAAACTCCAGTTTTTTTCCTCCCACAGAAAAGGAGAGCAACCTAAAGCTGTGCTGGCAGAGGCCGCTCTGACCCTGGGACGCTTTTCCAGTCTCTATGGATACGGGCCACACATCTTGGCCGAAGACGGAATTTAGGGATTTGGGCAGGAGCGCATGTCTCTATCAACGGCCAATATAATGCTAGGCATCATTTTGTGAATTTCAAGAGCTTTACTCAAATCTTGCCCAAAACAGTAGCTCTTGGTATTTATTACATTATTAATGTATTACGATATATGCCTTACTACTTTTTAAAAAAACTTAATCCACTCGCTTTTAGCATATAATTCAGAATTTTAAATGGTTTTAAGGCAATGGAAGATTAGAAACTACTGAGGCATTAAATATGTCTCCATTTGCCCAGAATAAGTGACTTTCTTCAAGGAAGCTTTAAATTGAGTTATAGTTTCTTAGAAAGCAAAACAGATGTGGTTATGAAGCAGTTGATTTTATATAAATCCCAAGTTTTTAGCCGGGCGTGAGGATCATTGCGAGTTCGAGACCAGCCTAGGGTACAAAGTGAGTTCAAGGCCAGCCTGAACTGCATAGTGAAACCCTGTCTCAAAAAGACAAAAAATATAAATAAATAAATCCAGGTTCTTTCATTCACAAAGTTAAACAATAAAATCGCAGACAAGAGGTGGAAGATGGGAGAGAGTTAATGGAAATAATAAGTTCTCAACCTACTGAAAGGGAATTCTGAGTGGAACTGCAATGCACATTGTTTTGGCCTAATATAGAAAACAGAGCAGTGGGGACTTGTTTTAAACAGGCGACTTTGTGGGTTTAGGGTCTAAATAACCTTATGTAGCTGTTTGACAGGGTTTGAGTGCAAAGGAAACTGCATTTCTAAATTCTTCAAAATCCAGCTGAGAGGTTAGGGAGCTGTCATCTACTTAGCATACCTGCTTCCGGGGAGGAAAGGCCCTTACCTCCCAGCTCTTTTTAACTTTTATCCTTTGTTGCTGTTGTTGTTCATTTGTTTTGGTGGTGTTTATTTTGAGACAGGGTCTCACTATATAGTTCAAGCTGAGATTACAGGCATGTGCTGGCTGTAAATACAAATTTTAAGAAGTGATTGAGTGTTGGCACACGCCTCTAATCCCAGCACTCGGGAGGCTGAGGCGGGAGGATCTTTGCGAATTCAAGACCAGCCTGGGCTACAAAGTGAGCTCAAGACCAGCCTGAACTGCATAGTAAGGCTGTCTCAAAAAGATAAAAAAAAAAAGAAAAAGAAATAAAATTAGATGAACTAAATGTAAAGAAACTAATTTCCTTCAAGGGGCAGTCTACTTTGCAAATATAAAGTTATATTTAAATTTACTTAATGAAAGTCACAGCAATAATGACTTCTATGTTTCTAGTTATAGTCACAAAGCTTTGGAGATCAAGGAAGGCAATGTTACACTTACATAACACATCAGAAACACAGTGCAGGCATTTGAGGATTACAAATCCCATCAATAAAACCAACTTGCATAGAGCAAAGAAGAGAAAAACAAGATATTCAGGTTTATTAAGATTTCTACTAAAGGTAACAAGACTACATAAAAACAACACAAAAACAATTCTTCAAAGATGTCAAACCTTTCCTGTATCCCTTTCTGTTAACAATTTTGCTTGACAAAACCAAGGGCATTACCCAAAGAGTAAACAATCCACACTATATTGAAACAGGTTTAAAAAAGCGCATCACTCCCCCTCCTCTCTCGGTAAGAATGGTTGCTCCTCTGCTACACCACCCTACCTTGGAGCCGGCCAATCATGGACTGAAACCTCTACAGACTGAACTAAATAAAACTTTCTTCCTTTCACTCTGGGCGTTGGGTATTTTGTCTCAGCAACAAGAGCAAAGTAACTAAGACAGAATTTTGTACCAGAGAAGTGGGGTCCTTGCTGTGGTTCAAGAGCCTTTGGGAATGGCTTGTGGGAAGAATTTGGAAAGGTTTGGAGATGCTAGCTGAAAAAGTAGAACTGGGATACCTTAGACTGTTTTGTATGGAAGATTCTGATCAGAGCTCAGAAGACCAGAAGGTTGATAGAAATCCTGCTAGTAAAGACCAGGCTCTGGAAGTTTCTGCTGGGAATGACTGCAGTGGCTACTGGACTCCAGAGGTGTGTTATGGCTTGGAAGAAACTTTGCATTTTTCTTGTGTCCAGAGACTTTGCCTGAGACCGAGATTAAGGTTAGCAGGTTAATTGTGTAGGAGAAATGTCAAGGCAGTCAAATGTTGAGGTGTTGGCATACCTAATGTTGGAGGCTTTCAGCCAGATTTATGTTGAAAATCAAGAGTGAAGGTCCCAGCAGAATAATTTAAAACATTGTGAGTTTGACCAGGAAGGAGGCTCCAGTAAAGATGTGGACTGTAGAGACAGAGCTGGGGAGAGCTTGATTGCTGAGAAGGAACAGGAAAATAGAAAAGATGGCCTCGGCATCAAAGAGGCAGCAGGACTCCACTCTTTGCAGCCTCAAAATTACAAAAATAAAAGACTTTGAGAAGACAGCTGCACAGCACCATGTTCCAAAAAGGCAGCAGCCTAGAGAACTTGTTTCTCAGAATTGGGTTCAGAGTGCTCAGCAACTGACCCCTGCAATCTAGCAAAAAGGAAACCTGGCTACTGCTCCTGCTGGCAGCAGACCTTGACATCATCAATATGGTGCTAGTTTTAGGTGCATGCAGAATGGACACGTTTGGGGGTCAGAAAGGCTTCCACACAGATTTGAGAAGCCCGGGAGGCCAGGCAGTGTGCCACTGACAGGGCAGTGCATGAGGTTGTGAGTATGAAGCCAAAAGTACAGTGGTGACCGCAGAAGTTTGGAGAAGCCAGGAACATAGATATCTAAGGAAAACTGCAAGTCGGGTGCAAAGCAGGCCCAAGAGAGAAGCCATGGGAGCTACCACTGGAAATGGCATAGGGGTGGAGCCACTCAAGCCCTTTGGAGTTCACATCTTGACACAGATTGCTTTGCATACCGCACAGGAACTACAGGACTTAATGTTTCCCCTGCTGGATGTTGGACTTGCTTTCTTCACATTCCTTTGCATCCCCGTTTGTAACTTTTGGAATGGAAATGTGTGTGTTGTGCCAGTAAAGGCTGGAAGTGTTTAACTTTCTTCTCATTTGTACAGGGGCTCACAGCTAAGAGTTTGCCTTAAATCTCAGAGGAGATTTGGGACTTGGACTTTTCAGCAATGCTGAAACTGTTAGGACTTTGGCAACTCTAGGAGATGGACTGAATGCCTTTTATGTAAAGGAATGTGTATGTGTCTTGGGGGGACTAGGGGTGGAACGTTATGTTTTGTATCTAGATGTCTCTCTGAATCCTTAGGCTTTTTTGGAGGTGGGCAAATCTAGAGTTTGTGACTGATTTAAGGTCCAGTGCTGGGATTAAGGGTGTGAGTGTTACACCTGACCTGCCATAGGGTGGGTCCTGCATACACTACAGGAACAGAAAGAGAAAAAAAAAAACCTTTACCATTTGTGGGAGTCGGTGGTCTCTCCGTGGTCCCCTGGAGAAAATGGCGAGAGAGATGACACAGAAAATAACAACAAGAGACGATAGCCAGGGTCAGGTGGAATCACCTCTTGCCTGATGAGCAGGAGGACTGACTCCAAATAGTGTTTATTTTATACAGTCTCAAAGTAGTATCATGAGAGATAATGTTGCCCAGGGATGAACTAAGCCTAAGACTAATACTAAGACCAGGACTAAGACTAACACTAAGACTAAGATTAAGATTAAGACTAAGCCTATAACTGTCCAAGCAGGAAACCTTATTCAGTACTGAGGTAGCCTGACCACCTGAGGCACTCTGGGTCTGTCCCTCCCTCAGACACATGAGCAGCAACCAAACGCCAGCGGCTCCCAATAATCATTGTCCCCCTAATATATTATACCTCATCTTATTTTCTGTCACCTTAGTCTCCTTCCCAAGATCATATCTGGCAATTTCTGATACTTTTGTACTGATGAAATAAACCACATCATTCCCTCAAAATGTTCACGCCTTCTCAGCCAAAGATCTTGCTGCTCTCCCTGATCTAAAGAACAATCCCTTGAGTCCCCCATCCATGGCTTGTCCCACCCTTATCCCTTACCAAATGTCACCAGTAAACGTTGCAAAGCAAAATTTCAGGTCTCCTTTCCTGCGCACCACTTCAGTTATTAACATTTACATGTTGTCTTCTGATTTGTTGTGCAAAAATCAAGAGGAAATTCAGTGAAATTCTGAATCCTCCGATGTCAACTGCAGACCTTGAGAGTCTCTGTTCTCTCCATTCTTACAATGCCTTATTTTTGCATGGGAGGATGGAGCCTTCATCTCTGCAGCATCAAAAATTCCCTTCTTCCCTGCCCACATGCTAGTGCCATGACTTAACAGTGCCTCATGGCACATCTAGCCTGGTAGAGTCATGATCTGTGCAATTACCAGATGTTGTAACAAGAAGAGCACATCACTGGATGGCATTCACAATCCAGCTGTGACTTCAGCGATCCAGTGACATTAGACTTGGTCTCAGGGACAGAATTCACCTCCATTGTGATATGCAAGGCAGTATCCAATGAGAATTGAAGATGCATCTAAAGCAGCAAGCAAATGAAGGTGAAGCTTTCAAAACAAAACTCTAGGCAACAGTGTGAATCTTAAAAACGTGTGAAATTGAGTTTTAATATTTCTCCTATGAAGAAGAAATTATTGATTTTTTTTCTAATCAGAATCATTTTTTTGTTATGTTTTGCTTTGTCTTAGAACAGGATCTCACTATGTAATTCAGGCTGCTTTTGAACTTGCTGTGTAGCCCAGGCTGGCTTCAAATTCCCCCATGGTCCTCCTGTCTCAGCCTTGCAAGTGCTAGGATGCTAAGCATCTGCCACCATACCCAGCAACTGTTCTATTTTTAAAAGGGGAAAAAAATAGTTCTGCTAGTGAAAACCAAATTTAGTAGTCTTCTTGGAAATTCCTGTGTCTTAGTTTTAAAAACAGTTAAAATGGCAGTCAAGGTGGCGCATACCTATAATGTGAGCACTCAGAGTGAGGCAGGAGGATCACAGCAGGTTTGAGGCCAGCCTGGGCTACAAAGCAAGATCCCACCTCGAAAAGCCTAAGTAAATAAATAGAGAAATTAGCAGCTTAATTATTATAAAAAATTTAAAACCACCGAGCATGGTAGTGCATGCCTATAATCCCAGCACTCAGGAGGCTGAGGCAGGAGAATCACCAGAAAGTCAAAGCCAGCCTGGGCTAGCTACATTACAAGTCCAGGCCAGCCCGAACTACATAGAAAGATTCTGTCTTAATAAAAACCAAAAAACAAACAAACAACAACAAAAAACAACCTAAACTCTTCTGTTCCAATATGGACAATATCTATCAGCTTTTCGTTGTTTAAAGGAGAGGTTTATTTTGGCTTCTACCACATGTAAGGTATAAATAGCAGGCTGCCTACGTGGCTCACTGGTAAAGACCACTTGCCTGGGACGCACAAAACTTTGGGGTTGATCCACAGCACCCCCCCCACACACAAGACCTGAGGGGGAAACTTGGACAATGTAGAAGGTGAATCATAAAAAATAATAATAACCAAAAGAAAGGATGAGGTGTGTCAAATCAGTCCCTGTGATCGTCTCATAGTCAAATCCAAACAGCCAATCGGAATTACATGATGTTTGTTGCTTTGAAAATAGCCTCCTAGGGAGGGGGTTATAGCTCAGTGACATAAGTGCTTGCCTGGCAAGCACAAGGTCCTAAGTTTGATCCCCGTTATCACCTAAAAAAAAAAAAAAAAAAGCCTACTAATTTTTTTTTTATAGTACTGAGGCTAGAACCCAGGGCCTTAGCACTGAGCTACACCTGCAACCCTTTAGTATGCCCCAAAATAGTCTAGTAAACTAGATGGGAAACTCAGGGGGAAATACATGAATAACTGCATTCCATCTTAATTGCAATACACAAATCATTGATATCAAATAGCTATATTATTTAAAACCACATTCATCTTGGATTTGAAAGTTTACAAGCAGAGCACTTTTAAGTACTTGTAGAACCATCAGAACCCACTGAATTCCCATTTGTGGCAAGTGGCAGTCATGTTTAAAACTGAGAATAAAGAGCAGTATAAACACTGTCATAATTACATAAATTACATTAGCAGTTCCTCAAACACAGGTTGGTAATGCAGCCCTGGGGAAGACACGTAAGACAGAGCTTCACTGCTGGCAGCGCTGCCGACTGACTCACTGCCGATCTAGCGCCCGCGCATGCGTGCATCGACTCTTCAGAAGCTTTACTACCCTCGCGAGTACCCGCCTTTTGCTCTTGCTGTTGCTATTCATGGAACGAGAGGGAAGCCAGGGTCTGGTGCGCTCAAGGCGAGTGCTCCCTATCACTGAGCCACAGCTCCCATCCCCAACAGATACAAAGGGTCCGTGCAGCTTTATGACCATGCTTGTCATTGGGAAGAACTAGAGAGAGTAGTTCTGGAAACTAAGGAAATGTCCTTTCCTTTCATTTCTTCCATACGAGAAAAGATAAATAAAATATTGTTATGGTTTATGCCCGGGTGTTCCCCCAAAGCCTCATGAAGTCTTGGAGTGGGCTTCTAGAGTTGATGATGGATTAATGGTCCAAGGTTGGGATTATGGGTGTGAGTGTTACGCCTACCCTGGGGCGGGTGGTTTGCATACAGTGCAGGGGAGGGAAAGAGGCTGCACTGCTCTCCCTCACTTCTTGTTCTTTCTGCTTTTCCTGTCTTGTGCTGCCTTGAAGTATTGCGCCTGTGCCCTGCCACCCTGCCTTGGAGCCAGCTGATTATAGACTGAAACCTCCACAAACTGTAAGCTAAATAAACGTTTCCTTCCTTAACTTTATGTGTCAAGTATTTTGTCTCAGCAAGGAGAGAAAAGTACCTAAGAACTATTTAACATTTATTCATGCTTAGATATGCATTTATGCCTTAGATGCTTCTGGGAACTTTTTTTGGAGTGGGGGCAGTTTCCTGGGGATTGAACGCAGTGCCTTTGCACTGAGCTACATTCATAACCCTTTTTATTTTTCATTCTGAGACAGGACCTTGCTACGTTGCTAAATTACCCAGGCTGAGCTCAAATCCTGCCTCACCCTCTCAGAGGTCTGGGATTACAGACATGTGCCAAGGAAACTTGAAATTGTTTTTGTAGTTTATTAAAATCAGCTATATTGGGATATCCTTTGCACCTAGCAAATGTATCCTGAGGCCCACTTGGAGCCAGTGGCCTCCCTCCCAAGCCTGCCTCTGGGCCATCTCTATGTGTTAATTTTTCATGTACTAGAATTTTTTAGACCAGTGGAATCATGCACTATGTATTCTTTTGTGTTGGATTTCTTAATAGAATATCCTTGAGTGTCAGGCATGTTATTGCATATACCAGTGATCTGTACTTCCTACAATATTCCCTTGTTTGGGAACACCACTGTATGGAGGGCTTTTTGGTTTGGTTTTTTTGAGACAGGTTCTCCCTGTATACCCCAGGCTGGCCTCGAACTCACAGCCACCCTCCTGCCTCAGCCTCCCAAGTGCCAGATTACAGACAGTGTAATTACAGACAGTGGTGCTGTAGGCCCAGCACCACTGTTGGTTTACCTACTGCTATACTCTGGGTGTTGATGTCCCACAAATGGCTATGCCTTGGAAGCTTGGTCCCCAGGGTGGCACTATTAGGAGGTGACAGAATCTCTGACAGGTGAGGCTCTGAGTCTAGATCCTTGGAGGTATGCCTCAGAAGGGCTGTGGGCCCCTGGCCCCTCCTCACTCTCTTGCTTCCAGGCTGAGATGAGTGACTTTGCTGCCCCAAACACTTCCTCCATGAGGTACTGCTTCATCACAAACCCGAAGAACAGGACCCACAAATGATAGATGAGAACCTCCAAAACAGAGCCCAAACCAACATTTTCTCTAAAATTATTTCGGGTATTTAGTCATAGTGATGGGCAGCCGAAGACCCATTTTTGCACTGACAAATGCCTGAGCAGTGTTCTGGATTTGGTTTTGTTTTATTCTGTTCTGTTTGCAGTGGTGGGGATGAAGCCCTGGGCTTTCCCTGTGAGCTACATCCCTAGTCCTTTTTATTGTGAGAAAGGGTCTCACTAAGTTACTAACTTACTCAGGCTGGGCTCAGACTTGGAATCCTCCTCCCTCAGCCTCCTAGAGTGCTGGGGTTACAGGTGTGTGCTGCAGAGCCCGGCTTCACTGTAGTTTTAACTTGCGTTTCTCCCCTTCCTAGTGATGTGATTTTTTTCATGTGTTTATTGGCTATTCTTCGTGGGGGTATGGGCGATGTTCAAACCTTTTCCTACTTTTAAAATTAGATTGTTGTGTTTGTTTGGAGGGTATTTTGCAAGGGGAAACAATACAATACAGGACACATGTTTTATAAGATTATTTATAATAGTCACCCAAAAATGATATACAAGAGAGTGTAGGAAATCTGTCCATACACTAAGACCAAGGAATCTAGCCGAGAGCCTGGATCCCACTGAAATGTCCTGCATGAGTCCAGCTGAAGACCTAGAGCTCATAACAATATCTCATACAGGTCTCTTTCATGGATCTGTGCTGGAAGGCTCAAAGATCAGTGGTGGACTCTAGGAAGTCTGTGCCAGCGGGATGAAGGATCTGTGCTAGCAGGCCGAGGGGTCTGCGCTGGAGCCAGGAAGCGATGGGCAAGTAAAAACCAGAGCTCCCCCGAAAAGTACTACAGCCATCCTCACCAAAAGCGAGGTCCCAAGCTCCTCCGATGATCAGGACAGCCGAGTTCCCATCAGGGAAGCCAATGCAGCGAGCTCCTCCAGGAGACCAAGCAGTGCACCATCTTCCCCTCGGGGCCAGGAAGCGATGCTCAGAGTGAGGACCAGAGCTCTCCAAAGTGAAACGAAGCCATTCTCAGTGCCAACGAGGTCCTGAGCTCCTCAGAGGATGAAAACAGCCAAGTTCATCAGGAAAGCCAGCATGACAGAGCTCCTCCAAAAGAATCAGAAGAACCAACAGCTCTTTACAGCTTCTACCAGCTCCCAACAGCCTAACTTCTCCAGTTCTGCCTTTTATGCTGCTGGCAACAATCCCCAGGCGGGCCTCCCACACCCGGCCCCACACTTACTCAGTTCAGCCGGGGGTTATAAGCTGACTGCCAGTTGTCAATCCACTACAGTTGTTTTCCTTTTTTTTTTTTCTTTCTCTCCCTTTTTCTTAGATTGGGTCTTACTATGTAGTTCAGGCTGCCCTGGAACTCACCATCTCACTGTGTAATTCAAACTTGCAGTGATCCTCCTGTCTCAGCCTTCCAAGTGCTGGGATTACAGGGACACATTACTACCATACCTGAATCTCTCTGTCTTTTTCTTCATGGTTCTGGAGATTGAACTCAGGGCCTTTGAACTGAGCTACATCTCTATCCCAGGTTGGGCTTCAATTTTCCATCCTCCTGCCTTAGCCTCTCAAGGCTAGGATTACAAGTATGTGCCTCTCATGGCTAGCATTACAGGTATATGCCACCACGCCCAGCTTTAAAAATACAGAGTAATACAGATGTGGTGTAAAGAAGCAACCAAACCTGGGAGAGAAAAAAAACTGGAAATAAAGGTGAAAATCAATAAAGAAGCCATTTCACTAATAACTTGGAAGCCCCTGTTAATTAAAAATCTGTCAGCTGTTTATTAAGGAAAATTCAAGACAGCATCTATCTCCTACAGGAAATGCTTAAGCCATTTCCCACACACCGAAAACCATGCGCCAAAAAAGGGCATTTTATTTGTTGTGATAAAACTTAAAATCCATGATATAAAAAGGTTTGTTCACCTTGAAATATCTTGATAATGACAGATAGCTAAACTCAGGACTTAGGGCCAGGTTCTTGGTCAGGGTAATTTGATAAGAATTCTTTCATCAAGTTGCTTAGGATGAACTCCTGAGTCCTTGCAATTTGATGAAGCCACAATTGGCAGAAACAAACTTGGCAGCCATTTGCCATGAAGGAAACAGAACTGATCTGGAACTGAATTCCAGTGACTGCGACGAAGAAGTCACAGGGGGGCGGGGGGAAGGAGCTTCTTCTCATAACAGTTCTATTGCTTTCCTTTCTCTGTTGCTTCAGAGAAAACACAAATGCAAAGCTGTAGGAAAGTGTCCAAACTATGGAAAGTTACTCTTTTTCTTTCAGTTTGCTTTGTCTAATAATTTCTTTTGTTTATTTTGAGACAGGGTCTCACTGTGTAGTCCAGGCTGGTCTCAAAGTCACCATCCTTCTGCCTCAGCCTCTCGTGTGTGCCACCACTTCCAGCTTGTTTAAGAAATATCATCTCTTGATCTCTCGTAGTGAAGCTGGTGTGTTGCTCAGTGGTAGGGCACTCGCCTAGCATATGGGAAGCCCTGGGTTCAACCTCTAGCACCACAGAAGGAAGGGAAGGAAAAGAAGGAAGGAAGGATGGGAAGGGAAGGGAAGGGGGGGGGAGGGGAGGGGAGGGGAGGGGAGGGGAGGAAAGGTGATAGTTTTGGTTCAACA
>PVLD010018273.1:0-39443 GCA_004027595.1 Dinomys branickii | reverse complement strand
CCCAACTCAAGATCTTCCTGCCTTGGCCTCCTGAGCAGTGGGATTACAGGTTTTTGTGCCATGCCTGGTAAATAAGGCATACTGTGACTTGTGAGCATAGCTGATTAAAAGTTAGGGCCCTCCCATGGTTTTCCTTCTGTATTCATGTTTTTAACCTTTTTCTTGTTATAAATTTTTGTCAGCTATACTAAAATGTGCTCGTTGGGATGGGTTTTTCTTTTTTAGCACTGTAATGCTTTTAAATTGTTCTATATTAACTTCCCTTTGTTATGCTCTGAATGATAAAATCTTAATTTTTCACAAAATGCTTTTTTGTGGGGGAGGGTAATAGTACTGTGAATTGAACCAGGGCCTCATGCATGCTAGACAAGTGCTCAGTTATATCACCAGCCCTAATTTTTTGTTTAGAGGCAGGGTCTCACTAGGTTGCCCAGGAGATTCAAACTTGTGACTCTTCTGCCTCAACCCCTGCAAATGGCCAGGACAAGCACTTGTCCTCACACTTGGGCCCCTCCTATTGTTTGTTTGTTTGTTTGTTTGTTTGTTTTTTAAGGTCTTTGAGACAGGGTTTCTCGCTGTGCAGTTCAGGCTGGCCTGGAACTCACTTCGTAGTCTAGGCTGGCCTCAAACTTGCTGCCATCCTCCTGCCTCAGCCTTTTTACAGATGTGTACAGTCACATTCAGCTATCCATCCTTTTTTATTCTGTTTTGTTTGGTTTTTGTCTTGTAGTACTAGAGATTGAACGCAGGGATGCTTCTCCAGTGGATTATAGCCCTTCTCCTTTTTTTGGAGACAAGATCTTGCTAGGTTTATGTTGCCCAGGTAGGACTTCTAACTTTAGATCCTCTTGCCTCAGCATCTCTCAGTGCTGGAATTACAGGCATACGTCACTGTACAGGACTTTGTCCCTCCCTTTTTAAATTTATTTTTTTCAGAAGGAAATCTGAAGAAATCCTGACAAATGTGAATCTCATAGATGGAGAAAGAAGAGACACATTCTTAATAGAGATAGCTGCCTATAGTGTTATATTATATTACATGTATCTTTTGATAATTTTCTGTGAAGTAGTTATTTCTAGTCACTTTTATAGAAGAACAAAAAACACAAATCAGAATGGTATTGGATTTCTTAATCTTCAATTTGATTGTTTTATTCAGTCAGCAGTATTTATTGAGTACCTATCATGTGCTTGGTATTAGCAGTAAACACAAGGTAATACCTGCCATAAGTGGGCTTATATACCAGTACCCTTTAATGTAGTTTGTTTATGTCATGAAATACTTTATAATAAGGTAAATAAAATATATATTAAAATATATTTGAGGCTTAATAAAGGTTTATATAAAATATTTCTCAGCCTACTGTAACTACATGTAAAAATGTAATGGTTTTGCAGGGGTATGAGTGAAAGCAAAGCAAAAATCACAAGTAAGATGCTTATTTATATCTGTATCCAAATGAAATCCAGTATCACTGAATGTGATTTTTCTTTAATTAATTTACTTAGTGAAGTAAACTTTTAATTTATTCTCTCCTAAATCCATTATAGAATTCTTAAGAGTATATATCACAGTGTGTTTGTAAATCATGTTGTATATAATTGGCACATCTAGACAAACACTGAAATCAGAGTATTGTTAAATTGTAATAATAACCTATTGTAAGTCATTATAATTTATTTTTTTTCTAGGCATTTCAATCTCATACCTTTATTGGATTTTTAAAGTCTGAATTTCTCTTTATTATATATATGTTGCTTAGTACTTAGAAAAATGACTCTTTATTTTCTTCTTTCAGTCTTCGTTAGGTTCATCTACTTCATCATTCCAGTCAGTGGGTTCCTATGGACCTTTTGGCAGGATGCCGACATACAGCCAGTTCAGTCCAAGTTCATTGGTTGGGCAGCAGTTTGGTGGTGTTGGTGTTGGTATGTGGTGCACTGTTTTTTTGTTTTGGGTCTTTTTTTTTTTTTTTTTTTTTTTTTTTTTTTTTTTTTTTTTTTTTTTTTTTTTTTTTTTTGTCCTTTTGAGATAGGGTCTCACTATGCAGTTCAGGCTGGCCTTGAGCTCACTTTGTAGCCCACAGTGGTCTCAAACTCACAACAATCCTCCTGCCTCAGCCTTCAGAGTGCTGGGATTACAGGCATGTACCACTGTACCCTGCACCACATACTGTTAGAAATATTGTTTGATGTTCCTTTTATAACCTCTAAAGTTATAAAGAATACATTGCCAAGCCGGGTGTAATGGCAAAGCACTTGAGAGGCTGAAGCAGGAGGGTTGCCAAGAGCTCAAGGCCAGCCTGAGCAACATAGTGAGGCCCTGTCTCAGAAAAACAAAAACAAAAAACATTTTGATGCACACCTATAATCCTAGTGCTCTCTTGGGGAGCAGAGGGTAAGGAGGGATGCTTAAAGTTTGAGGCCAGCTAGCAAGACTCTGCCTCAAATAAACAAGAAACAGAAAAGGAATTAACTAATTTTGTTAGTTTTTTGTTAATTTTCTCTCATTTTTAGTTCATATTTTGATTTTTAAAGAATAAAATGAATCAGAATTATACTATTGCTATTTATGGGGAGTTTTTTTTCCATTGAAATTTTCATACACAGATGCTTTTCAACTTACAGTGGGTTTTCATCCTAAATACAAGTTGCAAATGAGTCAAAAATGCATTTAATACATGTAATACCCAACGTAGGTTAGTTTGTTCCACCTTAAATATACTCAGAATAAAGTATCAAATAAGCTCTTATACACACAGACTGACATATGTAGAAATGATGAGATGTAAAAGCAGAAAAGATAATACTCAAAATACACCAGCAGCGCAGTACACTGAGTATGCGTGCATGTCTGTGCTCGCATAGCTCAGCGGGAGCTGCAGCTCACTGTGCTCCCTAGCATCCTGAGGTGTCATGCTGCTTATGCCAAGCCTGGGAAGGCATTGGAGCAGAGAGTATATAGTCTCTGCTGAAAACACACTATCTTCAAGTCTAAAAAATATTAAGTTAAACTATTGTAAGTTGGGCACCATCTGTATTATTAGTAGTGCGTTGTTAATAATTTATTTGCAATTTTCGTCCTATGTTAGGATCCTTTTATAGAGGGCTCTTCAAAATATAAAAGTTTAGCAACCTGACAATTTATAATAAAAAAAAAAAGTGAAATCTATGCTGAGACACCGTTTTTCACAAAATTTTGCTAACCCCTAGAATTTTATCAGCATTATTTTGTTATCACCAGGCATGGTGGCACACTCCTGTAATCCCAGTGCTCAGAGAAGGTAAGGCAGAAGGAGTGTTGCAAGTTGGAGGCCAGCCTGGGCTACAAAGTGAGTTTAAGATCAGCCTGAACTGCGTAGCAAGACCCTGTCTCAAAACAAAAAAAAACACATTTTGTTAAGTCTGTAATGAAACAGACATTGTTATAATTGAAAAGAGTGATGTACCAGTTACATTGAAAGCACTTTTTTTTTTTTGGTCTTTTTGAGACAGGGTCTTGCTCTGCAGTTCAGGCTGGCCTTGAACTCACTTTATAGCCTAGACTGGTCTCAAACACACAACGATCTTCCTGCCTCAGCCTCCCAAGTGCTGGGATTACAGGTGTGTGCCACCATGCCCAGTGAAAACATCTTTTTAAGCTCATGCAAAAATAATTATTTTGAGGAGGGCTTGTGAGGGTTTTTTGGTGGGAAGGGGTTGTCTGTTTTTTCTGTTTTGTTTTTTGGTCTTTTTTTTATTTTCTTTTTTTCTTTTTTCTTTTTTGGTACAACAATTGAATTCAAGTCCTTGTACTTGTCAGGCATGTGCTGTGCCACTGAGCTATATCCTAGTCCCTGAGGGGAGTTTTGAGACAGGGTCTCACTATACAGTATAGTTCAGGCTGACCTTGAACTGTGTAGCCCAGGCTGCTGTCAAACTCATAACAGTCCTCCTGCCTCAGCCTTCCAAGTGCTAGAATTACAGGAGTGGGCCACCAAGGTAGGCCCAGCACTGACTTTGAGAACCTTTAGGAAAAACTGAGGCTCAGTAAATGAAGCATCAAAGCAGTATTTCCTTATGTTATCACTGATGAGAAAGACACTCAGCCTGTTGCTAAAGTAAGAAAGGATTACTAGAAAAAGTAACTGGTATAGTCATCAGCCTTCTTTCTCTTTTTCTTTTTTTTCTCCCACAGTACTGGGGATCAAACTGAGGGGCTATGCGTATTAGACATGCACACTACCTACAAGTACAGCTTCACTCTAGCCGTACCAGCCATTGAAATTGTGTGCAGCAGTGATTAAAATGAAAGATCATCAGCCAGGGCAGTGGCGCACACCTGTAATCCCAGCACTCGGGAGGCTGAGGCAGGAGGACTGCTATGAGTTCAAGGCCAGCCTGGGCTACAAAGCGAGTTCAAGCCTAGCCTGAACTGCACAGTGAGGCCCTGCCTTAATCAATCAAGAGAAGCATGGAGTCTTTTCTCCCTCATTTTTATCTACTTTTTCCCATTATTTACTTAATGAGGTCAGCTGGTTGTTTGCAGATAACTGAGACAGGTTTGCTAGCATTCCATGGCATGCCAGGTCTCATAGTTCTCTTAGGGCAAGATGGAGGAGCTCTGACCAAACAGCAGTGTGTACATTTTAGACAAGATCAGGTGCAATCAAGATGGTTTGGCTGTGGATGATGTAGAAACATTTTTTTTTAGTTCATTAAATTGTCAACCAATTGTTTGGATGATGATTCTCTTAGCTCTCCAGTGTTTGTACTATTTTTATTC
Organism: Dinomys branickii; assembly: GCA_004027595.1. NCBI lineage: Eukaryota > Metazoa > Chordata > Mammalia > Rodentia > Dinomyidae > Dinomys > Dinomys branickii. The sequence continues at coordinate 34,678 of PVLD010018273.1, read as the reverse complement.
ACCAAGTTTGATGAATTTGAACATACGCATATGAATTTTTTTTGTACCAGGAGTCAAACTCAGGACTGTGTGCTTGCCAGGCAGGCACTTGTGCCACTGAGCTATGTCCCCAGCCCTGCATATGAATTTTAAAACCAGGATGATAACATACATCAGAGTAAGAATTGTTAAAGATGCACAACTACGATCTCAGTGTTGAGGAAGCTGAGGCACGAAGATAGTGAGTGCCAGGCTAGCCTGGGGCACATAGTTGGACCCTGTCTCAAAATTACAAAAAATTTACTTTGTGCGGTCACTTTGGCAACACATATACAAAAAAATGTGCTTTGGTAACATGTACAGGAGTTAAACATTTCAGTTAAATGGCAGGCATTGTCAGACTAGCAAAGAAGAAAAAAGGCTGATCTTTACAATGTCTATAAGCAGTGTGGTGAGACAGAGAGAAATAAAACAAGGGGCCTGGCGGAGGCGGCGCACGTGTAATCCCAGCAGCCGGGGCAGGGCCAGGTGGGGGCAGATGCAAGCCCAGCCCAAGCAGTTCTGTTTCATTTTGGTATTGCTCCTGAGATCGGTTTCACTTCATAGTTCTTGAACTCGCTGTGCAGTCAGGCTGTGCTTAAACTCTTGGTGCTCCTCCTACCTCAGCCTCTCAGGTGCTGGGACTATAGGCATGTCAGCACACTCAGCTCAGCCTGAGCAATTTAGTGAGACCTTGTCTCAAATTTTTTTTTTCTTTCCGGTACCAGGGATCGAACTCAGGACCTTGCGCTTGCCAGGCAAGCGCTTATGCCACTGAGCTATACCCCCAGCCCCTCTGTCTCAAATTTTAAAAAGGTTAGGGATATAACTCAGTGTGAAGTCCCTGAGCTCAGTCCCTGACACCAGGATAAAAAAGAAAGACTAGACTAGGAAAAGGATACACCATAAACATGAATAAGAAGAAAAATGTTAAGTATGTTAATGACGGACAAAGCAGATAAAATGCAGGACTGCTAATAGAGGGAAATTCTTCATAATAATTCAGGGGTCAGTTCAGAAAGTCTTAATAATCCTCAGTGTGTTACTTTTGAAAAACAGTATATTCAACAGTTAATAATATATTTGATTGTTTAAAGTAGAAATGGATTAGTCAGTAATATAAATCAAATCCTAGGCCATAAAACAAGTTATATTAAATTTCAAAAGGACTGAAATCATGCATGGTATCTTCTTAACCACAAAAAAATTAAATTTGAAATTAATAAAGGTGATTGGAAAAATCTCCAAATTGAAATGGAGTAAACTTGTTAATTACTAATACATCAAAGATGAAGTCATAGGAAAATTTTAAGTTAAAAAAAATTTCTAATAGCCATTAAAATACAGTCTCAAAAACTTGTAGGTGGAACAAAAGCCATGTTTAAGAATATACTTTTAACTTTAAATGTGTATAATAAAAAATAAGACTTTGAAATCAGTACTCTAAGCTGCCAACCTAATAAATTAGAAAAGAAAGGAATTATCCCAAAAGTAAGGAAGTTTTATTGTAACACATTTATACCCACTTACTTACCTGTTTTCTATGGCTATTTTTATTTTATTTTATTTTTGGTTTTTTGAGACAGGGTCCCACTTTGTAGCGCATGCTGGCCTTGAACTCACTCTGGAGCCCAGGCTGACCTTGAACTTGGAGTGATCCTCCTGCCTCAGCCTCCCAAGTGCTGGGATTATAGGTGTGCACTACCATGCCTGGCTATTATGGCTACTTTTACACTGTAAGAGTAGTGTAGAATAGTTATGGTTGGGATCATATATTGCTTGCAAAACTTTATATTTTTATTTATTTCATTTATTATCTTTTAAAGACAGGGTCTGGCCAGGTAGGTGGTGCGTACCTGTAATTCCAGGACTCTGAGGCTGAGGCAGGAGTTGCCACAAGTTTGATACCAGACTGAACTAAAAAAATCAATGTCAGTGTCAAAATACGAAAAATAAAGACAGGATATCAAGCTGGACGTGGTGGGACGCACCTGTAATCCGAGCCCTCAGGAAGCTTTTTTAAAAAGAGAAAAAGTGAAGTAGAATTGTGGCCAGTAGAAAGGGACTTTGGTATGGCCTTGTACTCAGAGAAGAGATGGGGAATATGGGAGAGTTTGCTAACCATTGAATGTATGGGGGCCAGCAGAGGGACATGGAGTGGGTGAGGCAGCACAGAACGGTGCGGAAATAGAAATAAACAGTACTGGCATTGCAGGCTGTGCTGTCACACCCCAGTAGGCTACTTACGGAATCCTGCAATCCCTGAACTCAGTAACCAAACACAAGACCATCACTAATTTAAGGCCAACCTGGACTACATGGACCCTGTCTCAGAAAAACCAAAACATTTTAGAAATGATTTTTTTTTTTAATGTGAATGATTCATAAGTACTATAGAAACTTAAAAGAAGACTAACACTACCAAATATGGCAGAGAGTATTCCTCCATGTAGAGATTGTATTACTCATTACCCAGTCCTTCTGTGGCTGCTTTGGGCTAAGTGGGGCCCTACAGTCCGTCTTCAGGGGAGACATGAATGCTGGAGTCAATACTGTCTGTTGACTCAGAAATAACAAGTCTCCCTAGTATACCTGTTTGCTGATTGGGCTATTTGTGAAAATATCTAGTATTAGAACAATATGGATTTAGTTTGATTTAAAGTGTGCCATTTCTGTTACTTTGCTGTCTCGTCTCTCCTTTGTGGCATCAGCATAACTACATTACTGTGTGCTATAAAAAGTATTTGCAGGCCCAGGGATGTAGCTCAGCAGCGCAACACCTGCCTAGCAAGCGTGAGGTCCTGAGTTTGATTCCTGGTACAAAAAAAAAACAAACCTAAAAATTGTTTGCATCCAAGGATACCGCACATTCACTACATAGTGGCTTTGTTTTTTCACCCAGTATTGCCATACATTTCCCAAACTGTTACCTCATACACTTTAATTTCCAGGATTATTCATTTATACAAGTTCTGAGAGCGGGTGTAGGCAGGCAGTAATCAGTAAAATGCTACACTGTCTTATGTAACTGAAGACGAAAACATTAATTTTTTTCTTTATCATTGAAAAACATCTCTTCAAGCTGGAAGTTCCTTGACATCCTTTGGATCAGAAACGTCAAACAGTGGTACCTTACCCCAGAGTAGTGCTGTTGGATCTGCCTTTACACAGGATGCAAGATCTATAAAAACACAGTTATCTCAAGGTAAGCAGTTTGTTTCTTCGGATATTTCCATTCTAAATTTTTATAAAGGATTTTATTTCTCTGAATGTAAGCTTTTATAGTTTGTAAGTTACATGTGTAATTGCTGATGGATTCTTTAAAATTTTTCTCCCAATTGATGTATTATTAAATTAACTACCACTCTTTACACCTTTTGTAATTTGAAGATCATGAAACTGAACTGGAGAGCATTTTTTAAGTTTGACTTTCATTTATAAAGTAATTGTATTATATCAGACCAGTCCTAGGCATACCATTGAAAATGAGAGTTATCTTAGATGAATTTGAAATATCACCTGAAAAAATAAATTGTTCCATGAAATCTTCATAGGATGTAGAATATTCATTCTCAGTTCTGTACCACTCACAGAATCAATTGGTGTGCTTCTAAAAAAATACAAGCCCTGAACTGAGCGTGCTGGCACACGCCTATAATTCTAACACTTCGGAGGCTGAGGCAGGAGGATCGTTGAGAGTTCAAGACCAGCCTGAACTGTATAGCAAGACCCTATCTCAAAAAGACCAAAAAAAAAACAAGCCCTGAGACCAACTACATCAGAATCCCTAGAATTTGGGGGTTTGCATTTTAATAAATTTTGTAAAGAATCCTGTTTTAGATTTTCAATTCCGTTTTCTATCAACCAGTCTCATAACCTTCTGTAGTCATAAGAACCCATATCTTCTTTTAACCACTACTAAAGTGGGTACTATTGGTTCATTGCTTTATATGAAAATTTACTTTTCAATAATACAGTGTATTTCAGAAAAATGCTTTATTTACAGTTTTTAAAAGCTGTTGACTATAAAAATCAAGCTAATCTAAGCATACTCTTATATACCTCAGATATTTTAGAATAGTAGCTGCTATTATTTGTATTCACCTGAAGTATCTTAATTATTATACATACATATTTTAGAATTGTTTCCTTGCTAGGAAAGTGCTTAATGGTACTTTCCTGGGAACTTTCAGACTTACGTAAGAATTAGATTTTCAAAACACGTAGTCATACATATGTAATCCCCACCACATAGAAGAGCATACTCAGTATAGGTTAGCCATCTTAACTATAGCCAACATCAAACTTAGTGTTGAAGCCCCAGAAAAATTCTTACTGATCAATTAATATAAATACAGATACTTGCTATTGCGGCTACTCATTGTTTTTCTGGAATTTTCAGCTATATCAGGTACACATGAGGAAGTAAATATGAAGTGTAAATATTGTAATTACCACTATTTACTAGTCTTCTGCTTGGAATTGAGAATTCACTGAAAAAATGGGGAGGGACTTAAATTAGAGGTAAAATGTAAAGTTAACTGTACAAAATTCAATAGTAATTCTTAAAACTTACCCTATGCAATGTAATAGAAATAAAAGGCTAACAATAATGACAAATAGAAGTTATGAAGTACATAAGATATATATAACAAGCTTCTACGGAGAAAGATGCAAAATGTAATAGATATCACATACTATAATTAGAGAAGTATATCTTGTTCCTAGATAAAAGATTCATGGTTGAGCCTTTATTTTTCATACTAATTAAATTTATTATACTTTAATCAGAAAGATTATCTTTAGAATAAATATGGATATAGAGCAGGACATACTTGAAAAATAAAAGTAATGGCTTGCTTGAAAATAAAGCAGTGCAGGAGTAAATTTTAAGATGAGTGGAACAAAATAAAAAGTAAGAAAGAGTTCCAAGTTTAAAAATTTAAGAGCTGGCAAGTGTAGCTCAGTAATAGAATGTTTGCCTAGCATGTGTGAGGTCTGGGTTCCATCTCCAGTACACCCTCCCTTAACAAAAGTAGACTGAAGTATCAGATTTGTTGGTTGTTGTGACACATTCCTGTTATCCCATCTCCTCAGGAAACTAATGCAACAGGATCACAAATTCAAACCCAACCTGGGGAATTTAACAAGACCCTGTCTCAAACTTTAAAAGGGCCAGGGGATGAGACTTAGTAGGTAAGAGTACTTGCATAACATGCGTGAGGCCCTGGGTTTAATTCCCAGTACCAGAGGAAAAAAGGTTTCATTTTTACTAAAAGAAAATTAGGGATGTGTTTGCAGAAAACATCCTAGGAGCCTGCATTAAAATTTCAAATTCTGAATTTCACAAAATAAAACACCTGGAATTTGCTTTAACTGTCATAAGAATGTCAAAGTGACTCAGGGTATATGTTTTTATTATGCTGAAATAACATCACTTATATTTCCCCCACTTACAGCAAAATTGGCATCATGATTATAATAGGAAAAAATTTAAATAGACAACAAATAAATTTGGTACTTTATTTGATTGCCTCATTCCATGTAGTTCTGTAATACTTTTTAGTCGCAGTCGCAGGATCTGCTCTCATAGAGAAAGAGTTGATGAAGTGTTTTAAAAACTTCAAAGATTATTTAATGTAGTGTTATAAAATTAACTATAGCAATAGGCTTTTAAAAACTTAACACATGAAAAAGGTGGGCATGGCAGCAGGTGCCTGTAGTCCTAGCTGCTTAGAAGGTTGAGACAGAAAGATTGCTTGAACATAGAGTTTCAGGGCTATTCAGGGTAACATAGACCCCTGTCTTTAGGTGGGTGGGTGGGTGGGTAGGTAGGTAGGTAGGTAGGTAGGTAGATAGATACATAGATATTATTATAAACCAAAACTTAATGTAAACCATCATAATTTTCCCTTATAAATTTTTATGCAAATTATAGTATTTCCATTATTGAAACAATTTCTAAATGTTTTAATGGTGATTTAAATGTTCTGGCTGAAGTGACTTAGCCACTAATGGCTAGAAATGATGATACGTGTTTGTAATGGCATATTTTAGATGAAGTGTAAATTTAGGGAATATTACTAATAAGTTTATCCCTGAACCAATATGTTAACAGCACTCACCAGTTTACTGGTTTGGAGCATATATGTACAGAGATAAAATGAGCATAATATTTAAGCAGAATGTTGTATTCTGGTACAACATTATAGGGACAAAAAAGTACTAAGTTATATTCTTTAGTTCATACAGTAGTAAGGCTCTGACCTCATAAAAGGAAAAAAGAAATTTTTAAGTACAAACTCATACTAACCTAAAACTTGGCAAGGAATGGGTGTGGCTACTATATAATTACCTGAAGGGTTTATTTGTTGCTGGCCTTTTAGTTTGATGTTTAATTACCCAAGCGCCAGCCTAAGGTATTTAAAAACAGTCTACCTTGGTTTCCTATGCTTTACTTTGTTGTAATAGAACTTAATGGAGCATTATTGCTTAATGACCAACTCACTTGGAATAATCAGATTTGAACTTGAATCTAATAAGTAGATTAACTCTAATTTTTGCTAAAAATTTGAATTGTTAGAGATAAAACCCAAGAACTTTTTAAAAGGGGCTAGATTATTTTGAAATTCCCGGTTAGAATAGTTTCTTATCTTTTGGTTACATTTTAGGTCATTCAAGCCCTCAGTTAGACCCTTTGAGAAAAAGTCCAGCCATGGAGCAAGCAGTGCAGACCGCCTCGGCCCACTTGCCTGCCCCAGCACCTGTCGGGAGAAGGAGCCCCGTATCCACCAGGCCTTTGCCGCCTGCCAGCCAGAAAGCAGTAGAGAGCCAGGAGCACAGGCGAGGTAGTAGAACCTGAGCTACTTACGGTCCCTGATTGACTGGTCAGTGTTTTCTGTCCACCTTACTAAAAGGGTTTTACTTTACAGGGTTGATTCTAGGTTTAATCTGAGTTTAATAAAATGTTCAAGCTTTCAGATTTGACTTGAAGTGGTGGGGGTGTAGTTTTTGGGAATTGCACAGATTTTGTTTTGTAAGGTATTTTTTCTCCCCTTTTCTAACTTTGCAAAAGTTCTCGGTTTGGTACACTTGAGTTGATTTGTCTCTTTGCATGTCTCCTTCCACAGCTGAAGTACACAAAGTTTCAAGGCCAGAAAATGAGCAACTCAGAAATGATAGCAAGAGACAAATAGGTAAGTTGCCTAGATCTGAAAGCCATATCTTTTGCTTCTGTCTCGCTCTCTTTTTTTTTTTTTTTTTTTTTTGGTTACCAGGAATCAAACTCATGGCCTCAGGCTTACCAGGCAGGCGCTTATGCCACTGAGCTATATATCCGGCCCTTCTTTTACTTCTTAGTAGAGAACATTTAAATGTTCATGCTGACTGAAAAAATGGAAGGTAGCGCTGGACAGGGGAAGGCAGAGCTGGAGTGGTGGCACACACATGTAATGTCAGTACTCTGAGGTAGGAGAACGGCAGGCTGGAGCCCAGCTGGAGCAACTGAGGTACCCTGTCTCAAAATGAAAAGTAAAAAAGGGTTGGTGATGTAGCTCAATCCTCAGTACCATTAAAAACAACAAAACAAACAAAATTACTAAGGCTAGGCATGTAGTTCTGCAGAAGAGTGCTTACCTATCACGTATGGGGTGCTGGGTTCAATCTCCAGCACTGTAAAAAACCCAGAAACTGGTGACCTATGACTAAAGTGTGTCATTCAAGTGACTAATTCTGTGGTTTTGATAATGTGTAATAGCTATATAATATCTTACATTGGGAAGCTAGGTAGTGGGCTCAAAGTACCAGCCTTTAATATAATTATTTTCCTAGGGGAGAGATATTTGGGGTCTTTTTGTATTTTGAGACAGGGTCTCAATCTGTAATTCAGGCTGGCCTTGAACTTACTATGTAGCCCAGACTGGCCTCAAACTAAGACAACCACTTGCCTCAGCCTCCCAAGTGCTGGAATTACAGATGTGTACCACCTGCCTGGTTATAATTATTGTCAAATAAAAGTTTTGTTTGATTTTGTTTTTCTGAGACAGGGTCTCACTGTAGTTCAGACTAGCCTTGAACTCACTATGTATCCCAGAGTGGACTCAAACTCATGGTAATCCTTCTGTCTCAGCATCTCGAGTTCTGGGATTAAAGGGGTGCACCACCATGCCTGGCAAATACAGGTTTTTTGGTGTTTGGGTGGCTGTGCTTGTCCCTGTGTGTTTTGTACTAGAGATTGAATTCGGGATCTTTGGATTTAGCTACATCTCCAGCCATTGGTGTTTTTTTATTTTGAAGCAGAGTCTCACTGGTCACTAGGTTGTCCAGGCAAGGTTCAGATTTGTGATCCCCTGCTTCAGCCTCCCAGAATGCTGGGGTTATGGGTGAATGCCTGCACACCATGAAAAGTTGTATAAAGTATTATGTCTCTGTAAAAAATTCTACTTGATTGTAGACTGTTCTCTTTTCATATATTCATGACTGTCACCTTGCTAGTAGGATTCTTACATTTGTTTAGAACATGGTTCTGTGGGTTTCCTATTTATGTTTTTGTATCACTTTGTTATTAGCACTATGAAATTGATTGTTTTCTATGATTTTAGGAATATAATTATATGTATATTACATGTTTGGAAACTCAGTTGGGTTTGGGGATGTACTTGGTGGTAGAGCATGTATCTATCATGTGTGAGACCCTATGTCCAATCCATCCTCAATACCAGAGAGAAAAAATTTTCCTCCTTAAAATTACTTAAATCCAGCAGGATGCGGTGGCACACATCCAGAATCCCAGCACTTGAGAAGTTAAGGCAGGAGGAGGATCACCAGGAGTTCAAGGCTAGCCTGAACAACATCGTAAGACCCTGCCTTAAAAGGAAAAATCAGCTGGATGTGGTGGCACACGCCTGTAATCCCAGCACTTGGGAGGCTGAGGCAGGAGGATCGTCTTGAGTTCAAGACCAGTGTGAGCTACAAGGTGAGCTTAAGGCCAGCCTGAACTGCATAGCGAGACCCTGCCTCAAAAAAAAAGAAAAGAAAAATCCAGGGCTTTTTTTGAAATGGTAGTTTTTTCTTTCCTGATTGTTGATTTAGTAAACTTTTATATTTGCTGTGTTTCATAATCTGTAACATTTACCCAAAGCACCCATTTTATTAATTTCAAATATTTATGGAAAACATTATAATTTAATACTCCTCCAAATTTAAAAAAATGACTCTATGATCACTTTAATCGTTGGAAAGTAGTTAATTTTATCAATTTAAGATGCCTATGCTGGGGATATAGCTTAGCGGCATAGGCGCTTGCCTGGCAGACCTTAGGTCATGAGTTCGATTCCCCGTACCAAAAAAAAAAGATGCCTAGAGTCATGCATGGTGGCACACACTTGTAATCCCAGGGCAGGAGGCTGAGAGGCAGGAGGGTTGCCACAAGTTCAAAGCTAACCTGAATTACAGAGCAAGCCCCTATCTCAAACAAGAAAAAGAAGCCTAGATGAGTGTTTTAAAATGCGTGCCCCCCTTTTTCTTTTCTTTTTCCTTTTTTTTTCTTTTTTTTTTTCTTTTTTTTCTTTTTTTAAGATAGGGTTTCACTGTACAGTTCAGGCTGGACTTGAGTGACTTGTAGCCCAGGCTGGTCTTGAATTTGCAGAGATCCTCCTGCCTCAGCCTCCTGAGTGCTGGGATTATAGGTGTGCACCACCACGTCTGGCTTAAATGCATACTCTTATTTCTCCTGAGGTTTTGTTTTGTTTTGTTTTTTCTTTTTCAGACAGGGTCTCGCTATGCAGTTCAGGCTGGCCTTGAACTCACTTTGTAGCCCAGTCCTCCTGCCTCCACTGCCCAAGTGCTGGGATTACAGGCATGCACAACCATGCCTGGCGCTCTCCTGTATTTTGTTTGGTTTTATTTTCACTTATGTTACTCAGACTGCCCTATACCTTGTAAGATCTTCCTGCCTCAGCCTCCTAAGTACCTGGGACTATACCTGACTCTACATTTTATATATATATATGTTGTTTTATGTGCCATACAGAGTTGCTGTTTTTATTTTATTTGGAAAAAGACTCTCTTCAAATTAAAAACTAATTTTTAAAAAGTATCTTTCATTGCCCTTCAAAATTCACCACCATAACCTATCATCAAAGTTCCTTAACTAAATATTATTTCAAATTTTTTTCTTAGATATTATAGGCATAAACATGTACACTCAGACTATTGATTTGGTTTGGTTGTTTTTTTGGTTTGAGACAGTATCATTACTTCGTTCAGGCTGTCTTTGAACTCAACTATGTGGCCCATGTTGGCCTTGAACTTGTGACAGTCCCCCGCCTCAGCCTCCTAAGTGCTGGGATTACAGGGATGTGCCACCACATGCAGCGATTTGGTTGTTTTGAGACAAAGTCTTGGTACATAGTCCAAGCTGGCCTGAAACTTACTATGCAACCCAAGCTGGTCTCAAATTGTTGATCGCCCTGATTCAGCCTCTGAAGTGCTGGAATAACAAGCGCCACTGGCCCAGCTGGCTGCACCTGGGGATCGAACGCAGGTGCTCACCTGTGGGGCAGGTTGTTTTTTTAAGCGCAATCTCCAGTTCTGGCATATGGACAAGTCATTTTAGTAGTAAAGTTGAATGTTTTAAACATCCTGTTTTTGTAGATTTAAATGCCTGGATGTGCTTCTGTGGGCTTTTCTGGCTTGTTTTCTCAAACACAGGCAGTTTGTAAACCTCAGCAAATGGTACAAGCCTGTCTGTTTCCTTGTTGTCATTTCTGATCTTTGTCAGCGTATATTAAACATTTCACGTAATTATAATCATTAAATTCACACTGTTTTATGTGCTGCATTTTTGCAGTTAAATGTTATTTGAGCCAGTATCTCTCTGTGTAGTTCTCTGAGTTGCTGTGTACCCCAGGCAGTCGTTGCACTTGCCGCAGTCCTCCCTGCCACAGCCTCCAGAGTGCTGGAATTACCAGCGGACAGGCCCACGTTTGGCTTTTGCAGTTAATTTACATCAAATTCAATGTACTTTTATATTTCTTTCTTTTAATCATTCCTCTTATGTTGAATATTTACGTTCCCAAGTTTTCACTATAAATTACCCTATTTTTACATTTTATCATGTCTTGTGTGACTGACTAAAGTGTTGTCACTATGTTTTGTAGAGACTGTACAGGGTGGGAAGGCTGGAAGGTTGTGGAGTTGGACAGTGAACGTGGAGTGGAGTGTTTGGGGCCAGTGAGGGCCAGGGCCGCTGCTATTTCCTGGAGATGCGCTAACACCTGAGACCTTTTCATTTGTGCTCATAAACAGTCATGTATTTTTCTTATTGTAAACCGTATTTCCTGTTATCCTGTCCATAAAAGCTTTCAAGTTTTGAGAACCCACTATGTTGTTTCTAAGCACTTTGTAGGTTTGGGGACTGTTGCAGTAAACGGAACAAAGCCTTTGCCCTTGAGAAGCATGTGTAAGTGCAGTGTAATGGTTCCAAATTTGGTTGTTTATTCTGTTAATAACACATATATGAATATGGAGCCCACAAATATAAAGGTTTATCATTGTATGTGTGCTATTCATCATGTATTACATTTTAGCAGTTAATTTCTAAGTACAGTAAAGTCTGTAGAGACTTTTAAGCATTTCCAGTTTGGGCCTTTTAGTGTAATGACCACAGTAAGAACTTCTGTCCTAAGCTAGCTGCTCAGTACTGAGAGCCCTTTGTGTAAGTTCTCTGTTTACATAGTTCCAGGTGCTCCTGCAACGCCAAGGAGAGGGCGTGGAGGACACCGAGGGGGCCGGGGAAGGTTTGGCATTCGGAGAGATGGGCCAATGAAATTTGAGAAAGACTTTGACTTCGAAAGTGCAAACGCACAATTTAACAAAGAGGAGATTGACAGAGAATTTCATAGTAAACTTAAATTAAAAGGTAAGCTTTGAGTTTTGTACTTAAAAAATCTTATTTATCTATGAGATTACATACTTAATTTTATTTAGTACAAATCTTGACGTTGATGGTGTCTGTTTCTCATTAGAAGATAAACTGGAGAAACAAGAGAAGCCTGTCAATGGTGAAGATAAGGGAGACTCTGGAGTTGAAACGCAGAACAGCGAGGGGAACGCAGACGAAGAAGACCCACTGGGGCCCAACTGCTACTATGACAAAACTAAATCCTTCTTCGATAATATTTCTTGTGATGATAATAGGTACTGTCTCTTAAGCTGTTCCTATGCTCTTAGAATATGAGGCACAAAAACTTTTGTAAGTTCTCAAGATTGCCGGGCATGGTAGCACACACTTGTAATCCCAGCACTCAGGAAGCTGACACAGGAAGAGCAATGTGAGTTCAAGGCCAGCCTGAACTGCATAGTGAAACCCTGTTTCAGAAACACAAAAGAAAATTTAAAAATATCTAATGACCACAGTTGGTTTTTACTATTTCATTTTACTAAAAGAAAATACTGGCTTGGCATGGTGGCACATGCCTGTATTCCCAGCACTCTGAAGGCTAATGCAGGAGGATCGTTACAAATTGTAGCGTGGGCTACAAAGTGAACTCAACGCCAGCTGAACTGCTTAGCAAGGCCCTGTCTCAAAAAGACAAAAAGAAAAAAGAAAAAATATTGCCAGGTGTAGTGGTGAATGCCCACAATCCTAGCAGTGGAATCTGAGAGCTTGAGGCCAGCCTGGGCACTTTAGTGAGTTCAAGGCCAGCCTGAACTATATAGTAAGACTTTGTCTCAAAACACCCAAAAAGAAAAAAAACTATGTAATTTGATTAGGATTATAATCACATTTGGTTATTAGTAATTAAGACAGAAGTATTCATATAACATGTAAATAAAACTTTCTTCTCTATAATTTTATACTGTAGTTCATATGGAGCCAGAATGAAAAAGGGTAACATTTCCTTGATGTTTACTGATGCAGTAAAACTTAGCCATGTTGTAATAAATATGGGTCCAGAAAATTATCGGTAAATGACTGCGAGGTGAAAGGACTCGGTCTTACAGCATAAGTTCCAGAACTTGCCCTGCTCAGTTCGTATCGTCTTTGTTCTGGCCGCAGTGTGGTGCCACCTTGTGACAGTCGTTAGCTTCACTGTGAACAGAGAGGGAAGGTGATTCTGTTGTGGGAACATACTAAGCTTGCATGCCCTGGACAGCTCAGATAATTAGATGGCATAGTCTTTTTTAATGGTTTTTAATTAAGTTTTTTGGAGAGGGGTGCCGGGTTTTGTTGTTTCCCAAGGGCAGTGCTCTGGGTTGGGTCCGGGAGCGCTGTGCTGTGTTCCCCTTCCTTTTTATAGTCATACTGTGAGACAGGATCTCACCAAGTAACCCAAGCTGGACTTGAACTTGAGGTCCTTCCTTCTTGGCCTCCCGAGTAGCTGGGGTACTTATTTTAAATTGATCTTTAGATATTCACTTTAATTTCAGAACTGTGCTGTGTATTTTTGCTGAAAAATGTTCTTTTAAACAAGCAGTGCTAAAGGTGATCTGCTTTTATAACAGAGAACGGAGACCAACCTGGGCTGAAGAAAGGCGATTAAATGCTGAAACTTTCGGGATTCCACTCCGCCCAAACCGTGGCCGTGGAGGGTACAGAGGGGGCAGAGGAGGTCTTGGTTTCCGTGGCGGCAGAGGACGTGGTGGTAGCAGAGGTGGTACCTTTAGTACTCCTCGGGGATTTCGTGGTGGATTCAGAGGAGGTCGTGGAGGAAGGGAGTTCGCAGATTTTGAATACAGGGTAAGTATTGTATGCTTTGGCATTGGCATTCAGTTTTATGAGACAGTTTTTGTGTGAATTATTTTGAGAGCATTACAATACTTCCAGTTTCAGTTTTCCATGGAAAATATATCTAATTACGATGTTTCTATTTTTGTTTGTTTTTGCTTTTATTTGTTTGTTTTATTTTTTGACACAGGGTCTCGCTATATAGCCCAGGCTGGTCCTGGATCTGAGGCAGTCCTTCTGCCTCAGCCTCCTGGGTGCTGGGATTACAGGAGTATATACCACCACACCTGGCAATGTTTCTATAATTTTAAGGACAGTAACTTCTTGGGTAATGAGTCCAGAATTTTTTTATCTTTGTTCTTCTCAATTTGAAGTGAGATGGAGATGTGATTTGATTCCCCCCGCCCCATTACTGGGAATTGAACCTAGGGCTTTCATATGGAGCTATATCCCTAATCCCTATTTTTTATTTTGAGACAGGGTCTTACTGAGTTACCCAGGCTGGCCTTGAACCTGCCATCCCCCGTCTCAGTCTCCCAAAGCTGGGATTACAGGTGTGTGCTATTGCTCCCAGCTACAAATTTAATGTTCTTTTTTCTCTATGTAGTACCATAATTTTAGATTTTATGGACTGGTTAGGGAAAAAGAATCGCCCCTCAATCTCTGAAGAGACTTGAGTTAGGGTTATTTCCTTTTTTTATTTCTTCTTGAAAAGAAAAGGGTTTTTTGTTTGTTTTGTTTTGTTTTTGTAGGAGGCATAGGAAGGATCACTTAAAGACATATAGGAAAGGAACCCACATTTATTTCATATTACAAAATGTTTACACTTCTGACATCAGACTATAGGAAGTACATATTCCTAAAATGGAAAGCAAACCTTTACATTTTAATAATTTTATTAATTTAATTTAGGGCGAGGCATGGTGGCTACACACATATAATCCCAGCATTCTGGAGACTGAGGCAGAAGGATCAACCCCAATTTCATGGCCGGCCTAAACTCTGCACAGCAGTACCCTGTCTCAAAAAAAAAAAAAAGTCAAACAAAAAACCCCAAACATTTAGAGATAGAACAGTAATGATCAAAATCTCCTTAAGAAGAGGTCTGCTAGTAACAACAGAGGATAGTGGGAAACAAAAACCTCCTGGCAGGAATTGCATTGTCCAGTAGTTAAAACTGGCCAGCATTGAGGTCTCTCTGGTTGGAGGTCACTATTAGTGGCTTTTAGACCTGGTCCACCGATTTTCATGCCTTTGGTATTGTGCCATGACAGCCAAGGCTTACACATTAGCTTCAGGTCAGTTTCGGCTTTCCAGCCTTGATGGCCTGATACAGTTGCAGGACTTTTAACTTGCAAAATTGCCATCCCAGCTCAGTGACTGTCTTAAAAACTAGAGTGGCTTCTGCTTGTCACTGTTACTAGCCTTGAGGTTGCCTTTGACTCTTGAATATAGAATTCAGTAGCTTTTCCACAAATACTTACCTGTAACATCTTTGCAGTATTTGACACTGATCACCCACTCATTTCAGGATTTTCTTAATGTTTTTAAATACTTTCATTTTTTATTTAAGACATAGTAAAATGGTATTCCTCAGCACAGATAGCATAGAAGCTGCTTCACGATCTGCCTGCTTTTCCAGGCCAGCAGCCTGGCGTGGGCTTCTGTCCCTGTTGCCCGTTGGTCTGGCCTCTCCCTTCCCTCACTGCATGGCAGGTACATGCACTTGCTCTTATGCAGGGCCAAGACTGTCCCAATCCTTAGGACTTGAGGGGTGGTTTTTTATTTGTTTGGTTTTGTTTTTTTGAGACAGGGTCTTGCTATGTAGCCCAGGCTAGCCTCAAATGCATAGTGATCCTCCTGCCTTAGTTTCCTGAGTGCTGGATTACAGTTGTACACCACCCCACCTTGTGATCTCAGGACCTTTTTACACATTTCTCTGCCTAGAATATTCAGTTTGATTTTTTTGTGCACATTTGTGTTCCTATTGACATACTTACATGTGCTCTCTCACTCAAGTACTCTCTTTGTCCACCCTGCCCCTCCCCTTTGGCGAGGACGGGTTTTGAGACAGGGTCTTGAGACAGGGTCTTAACTGTGTAGCCAGACTGAGGATCCTCCTGCTTCAGCTTTCCAAGTGCTGAGGTTACTGCATGCACTACTATTCCTGGTTTTTCCTCCCCTTTTTGTGACCTGTTATATTCAGAACTGCTAATCGATATTTCCTCTTGGACTTTGTATGTTTCTGCTCTATATTTCTGTCTTCACCTGCTTTGTGTCTGCTGTCAACCTTACACCAACTGTACCATTTTCCTACTCTTCAGTTCCCTAAGCTTTGCTTTCTCCCAGGGTTTTTGGTGGGCTGGTGGTATACTCCTTAAGCGATGGGGGTATCCATGATCACGGTCCGTTTCTGTATCACCACCACCCCTTTAGAGGTCCCTCCAGCTGCAGTGATGACCTCCTGAAGGTCTTCAAATCTTCATTCTTTGCTTGCTCCACTTCATGTATACCAGGTATCGCTTAAAGACCCAAGGACATTGAATCAGCTTGATTTTTTAAAAAGTGTGTTTAACAGCTGGGCATGTTGGCACACGCCTATAATCCTAGTACTTGGGAGGCTGGGGCAAGAGGATCGTTGCCGGTTCAAGACCAGTCTGGGCTACAAAGTGAGCTCAAGCCCAGCCTGAACTGCATAGCAAGACCCTGCCTCAAGAAAGACCAAAAAGAAGAGGAAAAAAGTGCATTTAAGCTAGATTGGATGCCACTGAGAATTACAGTAATAGTTGCTAGTGTAATCCCGAGACTACTAGTTTTGACATTTGTGGAAAGATAATTACATATACAGTTCAATCTAAAATATACTTTTCAAAGAGCATTAAACTCTCAGAGTTTGGAAAACATGTGAAAGGCATGACCTCCTGTCTGAAGTTTCTTCTATAGTGCTCCTTGTGGAGTTAAGAATGTACCCTTCCCTAGGCCATCCACCCTATTCCCAAGACTGCTCTAATTGTTAGACTGTCACAGACATCACACACTTTGAGTGGAAATCTCTTTCCCTTTATCTTTTTTTTTTTTTGATACAAGGTCTTGCTACGTAGTTCAGGCTGGCCTTGAACTCACTATGTAGCCCAGGCTAGCTTCAAACTTGAAGTAGTCCTGCTGCCTCAACCTCCCAGGTGCTGGGATTACAGACATGTGCTACCATGCCCGGTATCTTTCCCTTTATTTTTAACCTTTTGGTTAAAGTACCCCCTGCAAATGTACAGAATCTATATCCTTTGTGATATTTTTTGGATATTTATAAATATAGCTGGTAAGTTTTCTTCACATGCCTGGACTGATGTGCCCCTTTCTCTGAACATCATCCAACCCTTCACTGACTCAGCCTGCATGTGTGCTCTGTGCACTAATTGATACATCTTTCTTGAAGTTATGTCATTTTGTTTTGTCCTTCTGTTAAAATTTGTTATGTAAGTTGCAGAATTCACATGCTTTGACGACAAGCCCGGTGTGGTGGCACACACCTGTAATCCCAGCACTCGGGAGGCTGAGGCAGGAGGATCAGTGCAAATTCAGGACCAGCCGGGGCTACAAAGTAAACTCAATGAACTGCATAGCAAGACCCTGTCTCAAAAAAACCAAAAACACAGCATTGTAGAGGTTATCTGTGAGAGTCTTTATTCCCTGTGTGTATAACAGATAGTCCATGCTCTGCTTACGTATTTCACAGAACACTCAGCCCTGAAGCGTTTTCCTGATGATGATAAGGCTCTAGTGTTACATTCAAGTGCCTGCTCTCTGTGAGAAAAGCACTTGATGTGTCCAGCTGCATTTCCCATGACCTTTCAACCCACCTGATTAAAGCAGGTTAGCTCACAGTCATTCCTGATGCACTACTGGATTCCATTCTAACCTCAAGCTTTTACCAACTATATATAATTCTTCCTATAAGCCAGGCACTGTGCTAAGCAAGGTAGTGGCAAACCCATATAATCCCAGCCTTCTTGATATTTACAGACAAGAAGGGACACAGGCACAGCGAAAGCCAGGCATCCCTCTTCACTTACCCTACACAGACTTGGGCAAAGTTTGCTCTCTTTTTGGAAAGTTCTATTCCTTACTACACAGCTTACCTTTCTGACCTCTGCCTTCATAAGCATACAATTATATGTGCTTGTTCCCTGCTTCCTGTATTTTGTTTTGTTTCCAGATGGGAGCTGTTTTCTACTACTTTGCTTTCCACCAAAACACCTGTCTCTGGGTGTGGAGCCATAGCGGGCTTGAAGTAATTGCTTCTTACATTGATTAGAAGAAATTCACTACTGCAGCCAGGATCTGTGGCACACACTGGTAATTCCAGCTGCTCAGAAAGCTGAAGCAGGATTGCAAGTCTGAGTAACCTTAGTGAGAGCCTGTGTCAAAGTGAAACATGAAAAGGATAGGTGACGCACTCGACGCTAAAGCAGCCCTGGCCGCCAGCCCCAGCACCACAGCACAGAGAGAAAGGAATTCACTGCCTCAGCCTTCCACAAAACAAGGTCTCGGTGTAGCCTGCCCTGCAGTTGTGCATTGCAGAGTTGAACAGCTCTTTGCTCCACCAAGAGTCCTGACCTCAGCAACCTACACCTTTTAAATCACATTATCTGTGCATAAAGGAGATTCAGTTTGAGGATTAACTCATTTCTGAAACATGATCTGTTCCTTCTTTCCAGAAATGGGTCATTTCAACAGCCTTCATGAAATGAGTTGGCGTTTATCTTTGTGCAGTTTGTGCCTGCACATAAGCAAACTTGGTTGTTTCCTTCAATATAAATACAAACCTAGAACCGTAGATTTTTAGAACCCTTAAAAACATCAGCCAAACTCGAACTTCCTTCATCCCCTGCCCATACAGCATGGGCCGGAAGTAAAGGGCCCCGAGAAGCTTGCTGTCCAGGTGCAGAGCAGCAGTGCCCGGACTCTCCGTCATGGTTTTTGGTCCAGTTTTCCTTAATAGTAATGCTTTAAACATACACATTTGATCCTGTGGTGCTTTTCTCTTGCTTTTTGGGAAGTAGGGGTGCAGATTAGGATTGGGATCCTAGGAATGTAGCCAGCTCCCGTTTTACATGATGCTGCCATGATGCCTAATTCACCATAGTGGGTAAGACTGTGCATTGAGTCCTGTGTTTTTCAGAAAGGGTCCAGAGAAGTGAGGTATCTGAAATGACTCAGCATGATACTCTTTCCCCTCCCTCTCTTCCCCTTTTAATTTTCTCCTCTCTCTTACCCCCTTCTCTCTTCTCTCCTCTCCTTTTCCCTCTCCCCGCTCTCCCCTGTCTCTTTGTTTTACCTTTTAGAAAACCACAGCTTTTGGACCCTAAAAGGTCTGGATTGTCATACTGATTTCTGAAAGGTAAAAAAAAGCGGGGGGAGAGGTGAAGATTTGCTTTGGTGGGCGGCTGCAGGTGCATCTGTTTTTGTTATTGTTTGGTTTGGTTTGGTTTGGTTTGGGTATTAAAAATCGAACTCAGGACCTTACAGTTGCCAGGCCACACTGGGCCACTGAGCTGTAGCCCCGGCCCTCGTCTTATTTCTTGTACCAACTTAATTCTGTCCCATAGTTCTATCAGTATAATATTCTGTAAATGCTTTG
Organism: Dinomys branickii; assembly: GCA_004027595.1. Taxonomy (NCBI): domain Eukaryota; kingdom Metazoa; phylum Chordata; class Mammalia; order Rodentia; family Dinomyidae; genus Dinomys; species Dinomys branickii. The sequence continues at coordinate 15,293 of PVLD010018273.1, read as the reverse complement.
GTGTCATGTACAAATGAAGTTATGTATGAAATGATATTTGAAGTCCACCTAGATGAAGGGAAATATCTCAACAGCTGAAGTGAGAATTAGCAGTAAAAATTAGGTCCCTCGGTGTCCGTGGGAGATTGGTTTCAGGATTGCTATGGATACAAAAATCCACAAGTGGTCAGGTCCCATATAATATAAGGTTTGCATATACTCTGCACACATCCTCATGTATTTTATTTATTTTAGGATGCTGTAGATGGAACCCACAGTCCCACCCATACTAAACATGGCGTTCTTCCACTGAGCTACACTCCCAGTTCCTTTACTTTTGTGTGTGTGTGTGTGTGTTTGAGTCAGGAATCGAACTCACGACCTTGTGCCTATCAGACAGATACTTTGCTGCTGAGCTATATAGCCCCCTCTCATAGTTTTTAAATCATATCTGGCTTACTTATGAATACCTAATACAGTGTAAATGCTATGTGAATAGTTGTCGTATGTACTGTTGAGGAAATAATGACAAAACATCTCTGCAAGTTCAGTACAGAAGTGACCCCTGCTGTTCCCTAGTTTCTGTCTGGTTCATTGAATCTGTGGACAGCAGCTAGACTGGAGGAAAGCAGAAGCCCTGTCTCTGATGCTGTGTACAGGCCTTTAGTTTGGGATTAGTTTCATTGGAAAATTTTTGTTGTTTTCTCAGTGATTACATTTAATTCCAAGTTAACATCTTTTTCAGAATTTGTTTCTGGGCATGTAGCTGGGCATGTAGCTCAGCAGCGCAGCGCCTGAGGCCCTGAGATCAATTCCTGGCACACACGCACCCCCTCAAAAAAAAGAACTTGCTTCTAATTTAAAGAGTTATTTTTTAAAGTAAATTTCTAAATCATTGCTTTCTCTTCCTGGCATGAAATTGTGAAGAGAAGTGTTTCACCGTCAGGGCACTTCATTGCTCAGGAAAGGCATCAGAGATAAGGATTTTCAGGAAGCTTTTTAGTAAGGATGTTGTCAGTTTTAGTTGATGAATTTGACTACTAAATTGAGAGCTGAAGTTATGTAACTTTTTAAAAATTATCAGCCAGGCATAGGTACACACACCTTTAATCCCAGTGCTCAGGAGCCTAAGGCATGAGGATTGTTGAAAGTTTGAGACCACCTGGCCTACAGAGTGAGCCCAAGGCAAGTCTGAACTACATAGTGAGATGAGACCCTGTCTCAAAAAAACAAACAACCAAAAAAATTATCGGGGGCAGCCAGGTGTGGTGGCGCACACCTTTAATCCCAGCACTCAGGAGACTGAGGCAAGAGGACTGCCACAAGTTCAAGGCTGGCCTTGCTACATGGTGATTCAAGGGCAACCTGAACTACATAGCAAGACCCTGTCTCAGAAAACAAACAAGGAAAGCCGGGCATGGTGGCTCATGTCTGTACTCCCAACACTTGGGAGGCTGAGGCAGGATGGCCAGTCTTGGCTACAAATTGAGTTCAAGGCCAGCCTGAAGTATATAATAACAAAACCCTGTCTCAAAAAGACCAAAAAAAACAAAAAAATCCACAAAGAAAGACTGAATTTTGAAAAATAAAACAAGATTATCGGCGTAGCCAGAGGTTGGGTACACTTGTAAGGCTCAGCGAATAATACCATTGCTTTAACCTCTGTTGAGTAGAAAATGCTGAACAAATGATGAGCTACTGTTGATTTGGAAATTATAAAAAATAGTTCCTGGAAATTGGTTTAAAAAGTATTTTCATAAAGTAAAAAGAATATACTTAAAAGGTAACTTGAAGTAAATGTAAGCAAACTAAAAAGAAGGGCTTATCAATACACTAATCATTTGGAACATGAGCTGTTTTTTTTTTGTCTCTTTTTAGAAAGACAACAAAGTTGCTGCATAGTCTTCAAACAAGTCTTTGAAAGTGGGTGAATTTGTAGCTCTTCATGGTCCTGACAGTTGGTGTCAGTCTTTGTGAAGAATGAAGAAGTGAATTTGCTGTATATTTGTCACCAGCACTGGGTTTTGTTTATTTTTCTGCTTAATTTCAAAGACATAACACAGTTACTTTTGGGGGGAGGAAGGCTCATCTTTAGAAATGAGCTTTAAATATATTTGGAATAGCAGAAGGTTAAGTAATTTCTTATGTATAGTTAAACTAAAGCAGTACTTCAGTGGGACTTACAAGTATTTTTTCATCACTGAGAGGATTTTTCTTATCATTAAATTGTATTTGGCAATTACTGCGAGTTGCCTGCAGATAGGGCCGTGATACTGTGTTTTGAGCCACAGAAGGTTGTGCGTGTGTGTATACGTGTGTGTGTCTCTTCTTTTTTTTGGAAATCCGATAATATGAGGTAGCTTATTTCGTCAATTAGGGTGCTGGATGGTAGAGAATTTTGTCAGTCAACTATGTACACACAGTAAATACTGTTTCTTAGGCAAAGGTAACTTTTTTATATAGTTGTAAAATTCCATTATATTCCATTGCCAAAGAAACATGAAGAACTTTGTATAGCTGTATAAAAAGCAACTAATTTTTTAAAGAATAAACATTTTAAAGGCAGCAAACATAACTGTGTCTTTGCAGAAGTTGATGTGCTAAAGAGCAAAGTTATGGGTGGGTCTCTTTTTTTTTTCTTAGCTTTTCAGGCTTAAAATTTTTTAATTTGTTTTTAATATTTGGAACATAAATGAAGATTTGATACATTCTTCCAAAAGGGTAAATTATTCATGCTCAGTGTAAGAACTTCATTTTGTAGCAAATGACATATCACAGGATTTGTTCAAATAATAGATATTTTCAGTATATGAATGTAAATAATCATAGATAAGAATGTACTTAGCTGTATTTTCAAATAAGTAACCCTCCCCCCCCTTTTTTAAGACATTGAAACTAGGCATCAGTTAACCTGTTCTTCCTGATATACCTGGTATTTTGTTGTGATAATGATGATTCATTCCATTATATTTCAAAAGGACTCAGAGTGTTAAGACTTATTTTGACAACCATAACCTGTACCACTCATTAACACTTTCCTTGGGCCTGTGACCCCCAAATGATTCAGACTAGAGTTCATTGCTAATTATAAATTACTAATCAATCTTTTTGATATTTCAAGCTATAATGGAAAAAAATGAGTCACTTTTGTGTTTTTATGAAGGCCGTGGAATAAAGGTATCCAAAGATTTAAATATTTTTATCATTTTGACTTTTGTTAACGATATCCTTAAAACATTCAGTAGTGATAAAGATGTGGAAAACTGTGCTATAGGAGAATTGGAAGATTTAAAGTTGGTTGGCATTTTTAATTTTAATTTTATATCTTTTGTATAGCTCTACAACAAACTGTTTTGTAATTTGGCTTCATTACTAAGATCCAATATTTGGCAGCCTTAGTTTAGGTAATACTGTTTAGCACTACTTGCTTGCATGTTAACAGCAGAATCTTTGGAGGACCCACAAATCATGATACTGAACACATTTCTAAGGCATTCTGGTCATAAAAGCAAGTGCTATGGCAATACTCGAGTAGACTGAGATGTTCCAGGCTGATTTCAAGAAGAAAAACTGTAAATAACAGTTCTGCGTGCTCTGAAAGTATGAGTTCATATGTTTCCCCAGCCGTTGGGGTCACTAACTGGGGCATTCCTTGTCCCAATAACAACTGGCAGCATGGCACCTGCAGTGCACCTTACAATATTAGCAAGGTTTTTATTCTAAAACAGAATAAAACTGTTCAATTAAAAAATGTTCGTCAAAGTTCTTTCTCTTAAATGGTAACTTTCTTCCAATAGAAATACAATGAAAAGAACGAGGATAGATCAGAAAATTGGACTTCCAGTAGTTTTATGTTCAGTAATCAATTTCTGTCTAAGATGTATTTATTGTTAAAAAGCTAAAAGTCCTTTTCTCTCCTGAATGAGCACATCAGATAGGATCTGTGACATGAGGATACTAAGCCACCTTGAAACAGCCAGGCTGGAAACTGACCCAACTCCTGTGGGCAGGTAGAAGCAGAAGACGGGCTGAAGGTCTGTTGCTCAGTGGTACAGCACTTATCTAGTACGTTTGAGGCCCTGGGTTCGTTCTCCAGCACTGAAAAAAGAAACAGAGAGGAAAAAAGACAGAAAAAGTAAAACTTGTCTGTTAAACCATTTCTTCTTCAAAGACACTTATGTAAGTGGTAGAAAGAGAAACCAGGAATGTTAATCCACCTCACTGACTCTGAATCAGCAGCTGAATGGACATCCAACAAATACCTAGGAATGTGAGGGAAGTGCTTTGGTGGTTACAGTGACCTGGGAGTGCCAGGATTTAATCGTTACAGGCTAACTGTGGGCGAGCATACCTTTAATCTCAGCACTTGAGAGGCTGAGCCAGGAAAACAGCAAGTTCCAGACATGGTGAGACCCTGGCTGACCTAAAGTACACACAGTATCCTGTGACAAAAAAAAAAACAGTTACAAGCCAGGGACAGTAAGTGTGCTGTGTTGTGCTGTGCAGGACAGTACCACATCATAAAATTTCCAGCTCTACCAGGCCTGATGGCACATGCCTGTAATCCCAGCACTCAGGAAGTTGAGGCTGAAGGATTGCGAGTTTGAGGCCAGCCTGGTCTACAAACAGGTCTTTGCCAGCCTGAACTACATAGCAAAACCCTGTCACAAAAAGACCAAAAAAATAAATAATTTCCAGCAGACTGTAATAATATCCCTTACACTTGAAAAAATAACCAGCCAGTCTCTTCACATGGAAAGAAAGTAAGTGGGAAAAATTTTTTTTCCTGCCAACTTTTAAAGAAACCCTCACTACTTAAAAAGTCTTAGCCGGGTGTGGTAGTGCATACCTGTAATCTCAGCACTCGGGACCGAGGCAGGCAGATCGTTGCAAGTTTGAGGCCAGCCTGGGCTACAAAGTGAGTTCAAGACCAGCCTTAACTGCATTAGTGAAACCCTGTCTCAAAAAGACAAACGCCCCAAAAAGTTGCTTTAGCCAAGCATGGTGGTGCACACCTGACTGAGGCAGGATGCTGTGACTTTGAGGCCAGCCTCAACTGCATAGCAAAACTGTCAGAAGAAAGTCAATAAAGCTGGGCACGGTGGCCCACACCTATAATCCCAGCACTCAGGAGGCTGAGGCAGGAAGATCATTGAGAGTTCAAGACCAGCCTGGACTGTATAGCGAGACCTTGTTTCCAAAAGACCAAAAAATAATAATAATAATTACATGGGATAGAAAAGGACATGATACAGAGGAGTCTCATTTCCCATATCATAGGAGTCACTACCTTACTGTGTCCTCTAGCCCTGCTTCCCAGATCTTCGATCAGAATCTGTAGGCGCTCTCCTTCCCCATGCAGAGAGTTAAATCTGTGGCCTTTCTGGTGAGCTGTATCTCCAGCACTTTTTATTTTTAGACAAGTTGTTCAGCCTCATTTTGAATTTTGTGATGTCTCAGCCTCCCAGTGTTGGGATTATAGGCAAGCACCACTACTACTCGCGCTCGAGCGTTTTTAAGATACAGATTCCCATGCCTGACACCCAGACAGTAATTCTGAAGTTCTCTCCTGAGGCCTGGGAAGCTTTTATTAGTTTCCCAAGTAGCGCTGTGAGGTATGAGTCTCACAAGTACCCGTGTTTGAAGAGAGTGACACAACATCACATCTAATCGGCGACCCCCTCCTTTGAAAGCCTTGGTAGAAATTCCATGGCAGGAATATCTTATTTTCCCAGTCTTTCTAGATCCAACATTACAGGCTATGTGTGCAGCATAAAGAGGGAAGCGCCTAGGCAAAACAGGAAGATTTCTACAGAACGAGTGGGGTGCAGTGCAGAGGTGGGCTCAGGTTTCCGTCAGGGTCTGACTGCTGCTTAGTACTGAAACTTTATTCCTAGCATAAGCCTAGCAGTGAGTGTGTGCTGTTTCTCTATGTGACTGTTGTCTCTTACTCTGGGTTTTCTGCCATTGGAGAAGCTGCCCCTGTGGGGCTCCTGTGTTCACAGCATAAGCCGAGAAGCAGCTTGTCCTCCTGGAAAGGGTTATTTAAGTTCTCTCTCTCTGTCTTTTTTGAGACAGGGTCCCCCTGTGCAGTTCAGGCTGGCCTTGAGCTCACTTTGTAGCCCAGGCTGGTCTTCAACTTGCAGCAATCCTCTTACCTCAGCCTCCTGAGGGCTGGGATTACAGGTGCGTGCCACCATGCCTGGCTTTAAGTTCTCACTCTTCAAATCCAGTGTGCTTGGGTTCAGTGCGGCTCTCTCACCCTGTTCAGGTATTAAGCCGACTTAAACTGTAAAGTTTAACAAGGTAATCAAGGTGAATGGTAATTTTCTGGAGGAGTGTGTGTGTCACCAGTTTGTATAGTTTACTATTACAACTTTATAAAAGATGGTGAGGGCAGCCGGGCATGGGTGTGCATGTCAGTATTCGTAGCGCTTGGGAAAACTGAGGTAGTAGGTTTCTTGATTCAAGGCCATCATGGGCTACATGATGAGTCCCCTCTCCAAAAAAAACCCCAACAAAATAAAAAAGTTGGCAAATACTGGTAAAATTGGAATCCGGTTTCCAGATGGATGTAAGGTAGAACCATTAATCTCTGAATCTGATTACCTTAAACAGGTGCTGGTGTTGGCTTCTCCCAAAATGGAGACATGGGGACAATTTGCAGGAGATGCCACGTGTGTTGGTTATGGGGTGATACTTTGCAAGGGAGAACACAATGTAATACAGGACACATTTTATAGTATTATTTATAATAGTCACCCCAAAGAATGATGTACAAAAGTGCAAGAAATCTGTCCACACACTAAGGCCAACGAATCCAGCTGAGGGCCTGGATCCCACAGAAATGTCCTGCATGAGTCCAGCTGAAGACCTAGAGCTCATAACAGTGCCTCCTATGAGTCCTGGAGGCCCAGAGCCCATGACACTCTCATGCAGGCCTGTTTTATGGAGCTGTGCTGGGAAGGCCCAAAAGTCAGTGATGGATTCTAGGAAGTCTGTGCCAGCGGGATGAAGCATCTGTGCTAGCAGGCTTAGGGATCTGAACTAGAGCCAGGAAGCAAGGCTCAGAAAAACCAGAGCTCCCCCGAAAGGTACCACAGCCACCCTCAGCAACAGTGAGGTCCCAAGCTCCTCTGATGATCAAGATGGCTGAGCTCCTATCAGGGAAGCCAAGGCAGTGAGCTTCTCCAGGAGACTGGCAATGCACCATCTTCCCCTCTGGAGTCAGGAAGCGATGATCAAAGTGAGGGCCAGAGCTTCCCAAAGTGAACCGAAGCCATTCTCAGTGCCAACGAGGTCCTGAGCTCCTAGGAGGATGAAACAGCTAAGTTCATCAGGAAAGCCAGCATGACGAGCTCCTCCAAAGCAACCAACAGCTCGTTACAGTTTCTTCCAGCTCCCAACAGCCTCCTCCAGTTCTGCTTGTTACGCTGCTGGCATCAATGCCCAGCTGGGCCTCCCACACCCAGCACCATGCTTACTCAGTTCAGCTGGCGGTTATAACTTGACCACCAGTTACCAACCCCCTACACCATGTCAGTAGGAGTCCAGCTAAAGGCGGGGAGAGAGAACTTTCAGCACCCGGGGCCGGGCAGCCTGCTGCTGACATATGCACAGGAAAGCTAGAGGTGCAGGGGTCAGGCACTGCTCCTGTGGGAACAAGCCAAGCGTCCTGAGGACTCCTGTGAAGGTTCTCTCCTGTATATCACACCGAGTGTTAAAAGCAGGCCTGCCGAGCATGGTGGCACACCTGTCATCCCAGCACTCAGGTGGCGGAGGCAGGAAGATCTCTGGGTTCAAGGCCAGCCTGAACTGCATATCGAAACCCTGAAAGAAAAAGAAAAGAGGTTTGTGCTTCGGAGATATGTAAAAATCTGGCTCCAAGAGCCCAAAGTAAGACTAAGTCTAAGTGCTTTCTGTTCGTCAGGATGGTGCTGTGAGCCAGTGTCATGGGTGTCCTTTTAAGTTCCAGCTGAGGGGCTGGAGGTATAGCTCAGTGGTGTAAGTGCTTGCCCGCTAAGCACTAAGGCCCTGAGTTCGATTTCCGGTACCGAAAAAAAAAAAAAAAGGAACAGATGTTTCCTTCCTTCGTTAGGGCTGGAGGTATAGCTCAGTGGTGTAACTGCTTGCTCGCTAAGCACTAAGGCCTTGAGTTCGATCCCCGGTACCGGAAAAAAAAAAAAAAAAAAAAGGAACAGATGTTTCCTTCCTTCGTTTAGGGGGCTGGGGATATAGCTCAGTGGAATAAGCGCTTGCCTAGCAAGCGCAGGATCCGGAGTTCGATCCCAAAAGTTCCAGCTGAGTTCATTTTTTTTTTTTCAGTTCATATTTAATGAACTTGGCTGACTGATAAAAATATTTTCAGGTTTAAGTCATAAACACATCAAAATAGACTTGAGTCCAATTCCAGGTCATAATGAATACTGACTTTAAAGACATGCTTTAAAATATACAGGTCCCTGTGTGGTTTGTAGGGAAACAAAGCCGCTCTTTGAGGCCAGAGCGTATTTCATTTCAATAATGAGGCTTTCTTAGAGTGACTCATAGTCACTCATGGCTTAGTGGCACAGAAACAACCGAAAGCAGCCAGCAAAAGAGCACACGGCCCGGGAAGCTTGGCCACCGCCTCCAGACTTGGGCAACCCAAGTAAAAAATGCCGATCTTGAAGGACAGTGAGAACCCCGGGCCCTGGCAAGGTTACAGGAAGTTCCAGGGAACGGTTTTCACAGTTACTGGAGGGCAGAGGACAGAAACATGTTTACCAGGTGTCTGGATTATACCGCTGTAATCCTGCTGCTCACCTAATCCGGATAATCCTCGGCTGCCAGCTTCACACAGCACTGTTGATGAGAATGCACATCCCAGCATTGCAATTCAGGAATTTCGCTCATGCCCAAAGCACTTTGTAAATTTCCTCTTCCTGGGGCAGTTGGGAGATGGTTCTCCCTGCTCCATTCCCCGGTAGTATTTAAGAACCTTTTTTTTCTTCCCAAGGGAGTGTGTAGAGCAGTGCAAGCTGCACTTTATAAAAGGGGGCTAAATATACATTTTCTTTTCTATCATAAAAGTAATACAATGTAGGAAAAAATAATTAGGATCTATTGTATACAGGCGAGGGCTGGAGGTACAGCTCAGTGGGCTAAGTGCTTGCCGCTAAGCACTAAGGCCCTGAGTTCGATCCCCGGTTCGGGGGGGGGGGGGAGGGAACGGATATTGTATACAAGCGAAATTCTCTGATTTTTGGTTTTGTTTTGTTTTGCTTTGCTTTGCTTTGCTTTGCTTTGAGACCGGGTGTCACTATGTAGTTGAGGCTGGTCTTGAACTTGCTTATGTAGCCCAGGGGTGGCCTCAAACTCACTCAACCTCCAGCCCCAGGAGTGCTAGGATTACAGGTGTGTGCCACCATGCCCAGCTACAAATTCTCTCTGATGAATGTAATCCTGTGGCAAGCGTAACTTTTTTTTTTTTTTGGGAAGAAAAAGTACTGTATAAAAAGGATGTGGGGAGTATATAAAATAGCTTGGGTTGTTTTTTTTTTTCATTTTGTCTTTTTGAAGCAGGGTTTCATTATGCAGTTCAAGCTGGCCTTGAACTCACTTTGTAGCCAAGGCTGGCTTCGAACTCACGGCAGTCCTAATCTCAAGTGCTGAGATTGTAGGTGTGCACTACCATGCCTGGCAGTTTCACTTTGTTTGTAAGAAAAATATACCTTGCAAGCTATGCATGGTGGTACTGAGCACAGGAAAAAGATGCATAAGCAGGCCAGGGATATAAGCTTAGTGCCATAAGCTCTTGCCTGGCAAGCCTGAGGTCATGAATTTGATTCCCAGTACCAAAAAAAAAAAAAAAAAAAAAAAAAAAACGCATAGGCAAAGTCTGGCAAAACCAGGCTTAGACTTTCAGAAGGAACTTAGAAAGTGAAGCCTCACAGGATGTGCTTCATTCCCCCAGCAGTGAGATGTCACAGAGTGTGAGGTGTCCACCAGTGCCCAGGGTTTTTACAACTGCCTTTCACATACCAGAATCTCACAATCAGAGGTAAACTACACTGCGCCGACACTGCACTGGGCATATCGCTCAGCAGCACAAGCGCCTACCTGTCAAGCACAAGGTCCTCAGATTCCTGGTACCAAAAAAGAGACCTCACTGTACACACAGTTTAGATACAGTGAACCACTCACCAGTTCTGGGAACAGTGGAAACCTTCCTGATGGCAGGCAAGAGACAGACTTGTAACAGGCCTTATAAAAGGTACAGGTTAGACCTGCTATGTTACCTCTGCTCAGCGTCCCACACCCTCGTCTGGTGGCCTTTTCCCCTCATCCCTTCTCCCCAAAGCTGTGGCCACACCTGGACCTTGTCCATGAACCTCAACCACGGCGCCTCTGAATTGCAGATTTAGAGAGCCCGTGCTTCAGCCTTCCAGCTGGCTTGGTAGAGAAGGAAAACACCAGTGACCTGGCCTTTGCGTAGTGTCTGTCCTCAAGCTAGGGCAGCACCCCAGGTCTGGGCTCTCTATGCTGTGTGCCTGAACTCCCTTCTTTTTGCTTTCCCCTCTCCATCTCCAACCAGCAGAGACCCCAGGGCCCCACATTTATTTTGAAAATGCCCTAACATCCCTTGCACCTCCTTGGAACTGCTTATGCTCCTGCCTAGCAAAGTTTTAACTCCAAAGTATCCAGTCAGCCACATCATCACTGTATTCTCCCAGAAGGTGGTGTCCTGGTGGCACATGCCTGTAATCCCAGCACTCGGGAAGCTGAGGCAGGAAGATCGTTTCAAGTGCAAGACCTGTCTGGGCTACAGAGTGAGCTCAAGACCAGCCTGAACTGCACACTAAGACTCTTGTCTCAGAAAAAAAGATCAGAGCTTTCAGTGATACAAACAGCTCACTGCAGCATGCATGCCATAGGTTCACCACCACCATTCTGTAACATTCCACCATCCTGCTCAAACCCAAACAAGTAGCTTTCGAGGTCTTCAGCAAATGTGTGGTCTTAGAAGGGTTTCTCTTTACTACTTTTCCGGGTTTGAGTCACTGCTTCCAGGCCACATTTCTGGTTTCCTTGTTTATGGAAATTCTCCCACACGTACTTTCCAAGAAAGTCTACAATGAAAGGACCAGATACTACTAAGGTCTCTGTCACATGTTTTCCTTTTTGATTTAACTATAAAATAGGGCTGGGGATCTAGCTCCACGCCACAAGCACCTACATGGCAAGTGCAAGGTCCTGAGTTTGATTCCCGGTGCCAAAAAAAAAAAGTGAGATTTAACTATAAAATGTAAAAATCATTCTTACCTGGGCATGGTGGTACCCACCTGTCATCCCCACACTCAGATAGATTACGAGGCAGAGTTCAGACTTAACGATGTACCTACCTCAGCCTCCCAGAGTGCTGGGACTGTAGCCCTGTGCTAGAGGCCTGGCATATCAAGGTATTTTATAATAAGTTCTTTTGAGTATGGGTTTTATGGGGGGCAGGGGTTGGCCCTAATGTTATTCTAGGTAGGCTCCTCTTATTTAATGAACTACTTTGTTTTGGAGATGTTGAAGGTTTGAGAATTTTTTTTTGAGGGAGGTAGGTGATTTTGAGAATTTCTTTTGCTTTTATTTTTTTATGTTTGCAATTTTAAAACAAGGTCTCAGCTATGTAGTTCAGGCTGGTCTTGAGTTTACTATGTAACAGGCTGGTCTCAAGCTCACAGCAACCCGCCTGCCTCAGCCTCCTGAGTGCTGGTATTACGGGCATGTGCCACCAGGCCCGGCTGTATTGTTTATTTTGGGCAGGATCTTGCTGAGTAGCTGGGGATGGGCTTGAACTCACTATCTTACCTGCACGTGTGAGTGCTGAAACTACAGGTGGGCACCACCGTGCCCAGCTTAATTTTTGTTGACATCGTGCTCCCTGTCCTTTCACTAGAACTCCCAATTGCTGAAGTACAATGCTTTGTGCATCTTAGTTTTTCTTCCCTTATCCTATTATTTATCTTGACCTTTTTCCTGTAGTGGGCCTGATAAAGTATCTGAGGGTTCTTGTATGCCCCTGAGCTCAGTATGTGAGCAGGATTTTATCGGCCAGCTGTTTTTGCTTGAAGGTAGAGATCTTTATCCTTGAGTTCCCTGAATTCCAGGCAGCTTTGTTCCAAGATGTCAGTTTCTCCAGATCTCAGGGACATCTACAAAGTCTTCCTCTCGCTTGTTTTTCATGGTAGTATGTTGTCTAATTACAAACATTTGCAGCTCGAAGAAACGATTTTTCACTTCTCACACTCACTACTCACACATCCTCTGATGTTTCCCCTGTGTTCGCACCCCCTTCTCTTGCCTTCTCCTGGACCAGCCACAGCCACTCACGCTAGAGGGTCCCGGCAGGGGTCGCTCCTGCACGTTAGCGCCCCCATGTGGCCCAAGTGGCAGCACCCTTGCGCTGCTCTTCATCACCCTCCCCTCCGTTGCTTTCCTCGGTGTAGAAAGTTGCACAAACCGTGCGTGGTGGCTCACTCCTGTAATCCCAGGACTCGGGAGACTAAGGCAAAAGTTCGGGGCCAGCCTGAACTACAAAGTGAGCTCAAGGCCAGCCTGAACTGCATAGTGACACCGACTCAAAAGGACAAGAAGTTGTTGAGAAATACCTCAGGTCTCAGATTCCTCCTGGCCCAATTCCATTCATACATTTCATTTTACTCACTCACTGACGTCTGAATGCCGTTTTAAAGTAAACACTGGTGATTGATTTAGAATACTGAACCGGAAAATCTCTCCGCTTCCACCCTAGCTCAGAGCACTTTAACTCTGCCTGGGCTACTGCAGTCATGTTTAGTCATCTGCCGTCTGTACAGCACCCTTCCACTGCGCTTGCCATTAGTGGCTAGAATATTTGGGAGCACACATTCTGATTGTCAAATTATATCACATGTCAATCAGGTGTGATGGCTCATGCCTATGATCCCAGCCCTCTAGGAGGCTGGGACAGGAGAATTGCAAATTCAAGCCCAGCCTGAGCAATTCATTAAGACCCTGTTTAAAAAAGGGGGGGGGGCGGTCAGGAGCTGGGGATATAGCTCAATATGAAGGCACTGAATTTAATCTCTGGTACCCTCACACATACAAAATTCTATCGTGTCTTACAGAAAGCACCTAACATGGGAGGCCTTGAGGTTGTGCCCTCCTGGAAATGGTGTTGCTACAATTATGGCCTGATAGGAACGTGATTCTAGAGAAACAAGCAAGCCCCTGCTCTCCAGCAGAGCCAACCCCTGAGCAGAGATTTCTCTCTCCAAAGCCTCAGAGCTGCATGAGGCCTCTGAGTCACAGATCTAAAAATAAGACCCTGGACTATGAGCTAATAAGCAGGGTAGCCCCACACCTGTGACTCCGCGACTCGCCAGGGGTTGGCAGCAGGGAGTCCCCGTGTCCCTCATGGCTACTACTTCTACAGGCATCCAGGCGGGCAAAGCACACAATGCTAGGCCAGCGCGCACCCACTCTAACCTTGCCTTGGAGGAGTCCTTCGGTCGGAAGCCTCTGAGCCTGATGTCCGTCCTATTCCTGGGCTTGCTCTGCAGCTTTGTCAACCTAGGTCATGACTGGTGCTCAAAACTCCCAGTGTCTAGGCCAGCTTTTCTCCTCTTCCAGCTGAGATTTGGTTTCAGTCTGGAAGTCCTGAAGTCTGCAGAGCTGCAGTGAGCTGAGATGAGCCTCTGTCCTGCTGTCTGTGTCCAGCATAGTCAGAAAGTGGTTGATTTTGCTGCTAGCAGGGATCAAAACGGGCATCTAGATGTGCCCACTGTCAGCATTACCCTAATTGGAACTTGCCTTGTTTGTTCTCGCCTAACTTAAGGAGGCAGAGAGTTTTAGAAGGAAATATTAGCCAGCACAAGGACTGTATGTTTCCGCCAACTACCAGGAAGGTCACTGAGCGTAGACCTGGCAGTGGCTTCCCCCACTATAGGAGGGAAAACTGGCAACATGCCAACAGTTGTTGGCCTGAGCCTCAGGGTACCTTATGGAGCAAACTGACTTCCTTAATTCCATAAAGAATATCTTTTGTTGTTTGTTTGTTTGAGACAGGGTCTCACCATGTAGCTTTGGCTGGCCTTCTGTGCAGGGGGGTAACCAGGAATCAAACTTAGGACCTGACGCTTGCAAGGCAGGCACTACACCACTGAGGTATATTCCTGGTCCCTCTGGCTGGCCTTGAACTCACTGTATGGTCCAAGCTAGCACCGAACTTTTGACAGTCCTCCTGCCTCAGCTTCCCAGGTGCCACCATGCCTGGCCAAGAGTATCTATTTAAAAAACAAAAACCTTAGGCCTGGGCATGGTGGTATATGCCTGTAACTCCAGCACTTTGGGTAGCTGAGGCAGGAAGATTTCAAACTGAGCCCTTCCTGTTTTCTTACTGAAACCTTGTCTCAAAGAATAAGAAGGAAAAAAAAGAAAAAAATTGGGGACTAGGAATATAGCTTAGTCATTCAGCATTTGTCTAACATGGATAAGACCCTAAATTCAATCCCCAGTACCACACACGTACACAAAACAACTTTAGAGGTAACATTACATATACGACTCTTCGCCCTTGAGATTGAAGTTAAGTATATCAGGTATTGCTACCTATAATCAGCATTATTTGGCATTTGTACCCTTTTGCAATAAGGCATGAAAAGTAAAGATATAAAGATTAAGGGAGGCCAGGTATGGTGGCACACACCTGTAACCCCAGTACTCAGAAGGCTGAGGCAAGAGGATTGCCATGAGTTTGAGGCTAGCCTGAGCTACATAGTGAGTTCAAGGCCAGTTTGAACTGCATAGTTAGACCCTGTCTCAAAAAAGAGAGAGAAAACAGATGACCTAGTAGGTATGAGTAAAATCTATACATACAAGCTACTACTATTAAGTGACTTATCAAAATACACAAGCCATTTATTCACGTAATTTGAAAATGAAAAATTAAAACATTACCATTTATAGTAATACCCCATCAAAAATTCATACCTAGCAGCAGGGCGTGGTGGTGCATGCCTGTAATCCCAGCATTTAAGAGGCTGAGACAGGAGGATTATTAGGAGTTCAAGACCAGCCTGGGCTACAAAGTGAGCTCAAGACCAGCCTGAACTGCATTGTGAGACCCTGTCTCAAAAAGACAAAAACAAAAAACAAAAAAACCCCATACCTAGCCAGATGTGGTGGCACATGCCTATAATCCTAGTACTTGGGGGCTGAGACAGGAGGATTATTAGGAGTTCAAGACCAGCCTGGGCTACAAAGTGAGCTCAAGACCAGCCTGAACTGCATTGTGAGACCCTGTC
>PVLD010018272.1:20788-39549 GCA_004027595.1 Dinomys branickii | reverse complement strand
TAGTGTATATCTGTATGTGTTAGCCTGAACACACACTTCGAAGATAACAATATGTAAAGCAGCAACAAGCGGTGTTTTTTCTTCTGTTGTTGTTGTTGTGGATGTTGTTGCTGTTGTTGATGTATGCCTGTTTTCTTTCTTGTCCTTGGATTTTTGGTTCTTGTGTTTTTTTTTTGTTTTGTTTTTGTTTTTTTTTTTTCTTTTTTTTCTGTTGCTGAGAGGATAAACTATTATTAATTTTAAATGATTGTTAGAAAAAAGAATGTGCAACAACTACCACATGGGGTCTTCAAATCCTCAAATGTCTGCTATTTGGCTCTTAGCAGGAAAAGTTTACTGACCCTTGGCTTAAAAATCAGTAACTATTTTTTTCACAAATCTCTTTTTTGGCATGGCTTGGTGGGGAAAACCTATTACTTCTCTATCTCCTAGCAGCTGGGCAGGTTATACTGAAACTAGGAGCTCTGCTTCCAGCGTTGCTCACTGCCTGACGGGCAAGTCGCTGCTGGCTTTTGACTGGAATCTCAGGAGGACCAGAGGGCTAGATACTTCAATTTACTTCCACATGGTCTGGGCTTCCTCATATCATGTAACTGGGTTCTCAGGGCAAGTGGACACCAGCAGACAGCCAGGCAGGCACTGCATTGCATCTGTAATCTGAACTCAATGGCCACAGGGGCTCCATTTTTCCATAAAGTCTTTGTCAAGCAGGCCCCACGTCCCACTAACAGATGGTCCTGATCCACTACAGAGGAGAAGGTACAGAAGCAGAGTCAGGAGTTACATAGGAACTCATAGCTTCTCATCTGTCTCCCTTCACATCACGCCCTCCTGCTCTAAAACTGCACATGCCTGGTTTCTTTGGTTCTCCCAACTGCTGATTTATCAGTGCTGCAGGAGGGAGGACTGAGTCTTGTCTTACTCCTGTTTTTCCCCAGCTCTGCTTTCTGGACTATCATTTCCCCACATCCTCTCAAACTGCAGAAGACTAATTCTTATAACAATTCTCTGATCTCCCAGCTCATACAGTGAATCTGCTTTTCTGACTAATTTCTGGTTGACTGAGTTAGTATCAGAAATGGTTTGAAGAGCACAGAAGCTTACTGATAGGGATCTGGATTGGTTCTCTTATCTGGCTCCATTTGGAGGCATTAATGACTCTGATAGTAATAGTAAGTTCACCGCGCCTGCCTAGCAAGCGCAGGGTCCTGAGTTCGATCCCCAGTACCGCAAAAAAAAAAAAAAAAAAGAAACGCTGTCAAGTAAGTGCACCGGTAGCCTGTATAGAGTTGTGGCAAATAGTTAAATTGCCACTTGGGGTCACCAGGAATTACATGTCAATAAACATTTCAAAGCCAAACAGCATTGTATGGAGATGGAATGTTGGAGATATGGGCTTCTTTCTTCTTAGAAAGAAAAAAAATTATTTTTTGAGACAGGGTCTCACTGTGTAGTTTGTCTTGAACTCCCTATGTGGCCCACTCTGCCCTTGAACTTGCAGTGATCCTCCTGCCTCAGCCTGCCAAGTACTAGGATTATAGGTGTGTACCACCATACCTAGCCAAAACAATTTTTAGCTCAAAAAATTAAATTCTTGGTAATAAACTAGAGTAAAAGTCATTTCTCTGTTACCCATAAGATTGAGATTCCTGAAAAACAAATCAAAAGACTCAATAGACCACAGGCTGGCTGGTTATAAGGTAAAGCAATTCAAAGCCTTAGGAGGTCTCTGTTGCTCAAGTTAAGGTATTGAAGCCTTGAAAATTGGAAAGGGGACATCTGGGCAGATTCTTATCACTATAAGTCAGTACATCAATATTCTAAGTTTTGCTGAATTTACTTTAGCAGTAGAAGTAGCTTCCTTTCCCCTGTATGAAAAGACGCTAAGTGGTCTTTTCTAAGAGTATTTTTCCCCTAGGTTAAGTACAAGGTATGAATCAAAAACACACACCCCAACCTCATTCCTCAAATGTTTTGCAAAATTTTTCTGATTTATATCTCTAGCTATTGAATTTTATTCATTTATATCTACAGAAACCTGGGGAATGTATCTGAAAAATGATTCTAAAGATGTTGAGTAAGATGGGAAGCAATGTTTCCACTGCTGAGTTTATTAACATGGATACCCTAGAGATTCATAAAGAATTGTATAAGTAGTATAAATTGTATAAACTATATAAATTGGAATGACCTTTACTGTGGGCTTGGTTTGCTTATTGAAATGTGAACCTAAATATGCTCTACAATTATTGAAATAAAACGTTAAAATTTATTTGGTATTGTGCAGAGGAGTATTCAAGCATTACGGGAAATTGACATGCTAGGTGAAATACTATGTAAGAAGTACACATTGACTTTCTGCCTCACAGGATGGTGCAGAGGATTCTCCATTAATCAGTTCTTTGGAATTACATTGTTGAAGCAAGAAGTCATTGTTGAAGTGATCTATACTAGTGGTTATCTCCAAAAGATAGTGGGAAGATGCCATTGTTAGCTTGGTTTCCTGAATTTAATGAATATTATAGTAATTCAGAGTGGGAATGACCCAGTGATTTCACTTAAGCATCAAAGACTTTACCTCCAAAAATATTAAGCCAAACAAGTTAGCAGAGTGACAGATATGGATGATACATGTAAATGGGTTAAAAATACAAATGAACAGAAAATTTGTCATATTAGATTAAAAGCAAGGTTCTTTGACTATGTTTTGAAGAGGAGTCATGTCAGAAAATTTGAAAGCAAATAAGGGAAAAATATACACCAGTAATAGAGTAAACACAGTAGCATTGGAGAAGCTGGGCTCATATTAAACAACAGAGACTTTAAGAAGAGGAAAACTTCTAGACTTAAACATTTACATATTGACAAAACAGGCAAGTTTTGAATGACTAATGTAAAAATAGAAAAAGGAAAGAAACAGACAAATCTATAAATATCATTAGTGATATTAGCTTTATTATTTTAACATTTGATATAAATATAAAAAATCAAGACCATGTGAGATCTGGGAAATGCTATTAATAATAATGAGCTAATAAGTTACTGCACCACATAGTTCATAATAAACATTGCTTTCAAGTGCACATGGAAACTTCAAAACAGAAAAAGGGGTTTTAGAGCATAAAATCTTTTGTCTTTCTTCTCTTATAGTAGAATGATATTAAAATAAGAAATCTAGAAGGGACTATATGCTTGTTAATTAATTTTTTCTTATAAATAACATGTGAGTCAAAGAGAAGTAAGAAACTCTAAACCATATTTTGAAATGGCTAAAAATGAAAACCTAAAATAGAAGGATTTGGTGGAAGCAGCTAAAACATGGTTTAGGAAAGAATTTTTAAACCTATAGGCCTATATTGGAAAAGTAGATGTGTATTTTTAACTTTAAAGAGAAAACAAGCAATAGCAAAATAACAAGACAAAACAACACAAAAACAATAAAAAATGATACATAATTTCAAAACAAGATAATACAAAATTAACAATGGTTATTATATTACATATTGTTATCTTTAAAAAAGTTGCTGAGATTGCCAGATGTAAGAATGCAAGATTCATCAATTAATGAGAATACAAAATAATAAAACAAGCATTAGAAATGTTACACAGCTTCACTAAATAAGATGGTAGGAATTCAAGAATGATTGTTATATTGCATATCACTGTCCTCAAGTCAGCAACTTAAATTTCCTCTTGAGAATGTAGAAAAAGAGCAAATTAAGCAAAACACAGAAAATGGGAATAAATTATAAAGGAAAAAAGAAACCAGCAAAGTAGGAAACACATTACAATAGAGAAAATTAATAAAGGCCAAATTGGTTTTTGGAAAAATGGATTCATCTTGGCACCCTCACAGGAGCTGAGCTGAACTTCAGACCGCTCCACCAGCCTCGGCAGATGTGCCCGTCCCTCTCCCCCACTGGAGTGGGCGATGGGCTGGGTCCTGGCCAGCCTGCAGAACCTAGGAGACCATGGCCCACACACAACCACAGGCTCCACGGAAGTGGGGCTGAATCCCAGACAGCTTTGGGCACCCATTGTGGGAGCCAGGCCAAGCCCCGGACAGCTTTGGAAGCCCCAGTAACTGTGCACCCACCCCTCCACTGGAGTGGGAGCCAATTGAACTCCAGAAAGCTTCAAGAGCATTGGCATCCATACCCTGACCCAACACACCATCTTGGGAGACACACTGAGCACTAGGGGTCTTTGGGTCCTTGCCCCACCACTCCCACACCATCGTAGGAGTGAGGCTGGGCTGCAGGGAACCCAGATCTTTGAAAATGAAAAAACATAGTGTGGGAGACTGCCGAGAGACCTGCAGTCGGCATTCATCTTGAAATGTATCAGCCATCTTAAGAGCCTTGAGTTTAGTTTCAGTTTCTATCCTGAGTTAAGTTTCTATTTTCTCTGAGCTAAGTTTCTGTTTCCCGTAAATCATATGATGTAACCACATGCTATCGCCTGATGCCTGGACCTCCCTCGTGTGATATCTGGACCTCCCTCCGTTGCCTAGTTACCCGCTGACATAAATTCCCACTCCCGCACTATATATAAACCCGAGACTTCTGCCTAATAAACGAGACTTGATCAGACTCCTGTTTTGTCTCCATTTCTTGTGTCCTTCTTGTCTCTCTTTAATCCCACTCTCCCTCTAGAGCCTTCGTTGACTACCCGCGGGTCAGGACAAGTGGCGCCCAACGTGGGGCTCGAGTACGGGGAATTCAGTGAGGATCGCTGTTCAGAAGTTGTGCGCCCGCCTCCGACGAGACTGGAGAAAGAAGAGGATCAGTCCGACGCGGGAGCCTGCCACATCTGACGCACCTTGGTAAGAACAGCGCATAATGGGACAAGAAATGAGTAAACATGAAATGTTTGTTGAAGGTTTAGAAAAAGCTCTAAAGGCACGAGGGGTAAAGGTTAAATATAAACAGTTATGTGAATTTTTTGATTATATTAATGATGTTTGTCCTTGGTTTCCTATTGAGGAAACAATCAGTTCAAAGAGATGAAAAAGAGTTGATGATGCACTTAAGTCTTATTATACAGCTTTTGGGCCGGAAATGGTTCTGGTAACTGCTGTTTCATATTGGAATTTAATTGATGAAATTTTATCTTAAAAGAATTTTGATGTTACAATTGCTAATGTAGTTGAAAAAGGCAAAACTATTTTACAAGAAGATATTCAAAATGAGGCTTTAAAACAACCAGCAATTCAGAATACGCCTTTGTTCTGACATTGGAACTGCTTATCAGCATGTGGTTGCTGCTCTACAAGGGTATACAGTCCGGCAATTCTTATCACAACAAAATAGAAGCAAATGTTTTACTTGTGGATAAATTGGTCGTTTTGCCAAAAACTGTAACAAAGTTTCTATTGACAACTCTAAAACAAAGACACCAGGAATCTGTCCTAGATGCAAGAAAGGAACACACTGGTCTAAAGAGTGTAAATCAAAAAGAGATACTGAAGGCAGAGAATTAACTCTGATGCAGAGAAACGGGAATCGGGGCCAGCCCCAGGCCCCCATACCCAAACCCAGACAAATTTATGGGGCGCTCAATTTTGTTCCACAAACCAATTCACCACAAAGCAACAACAATCCATTTCAGATCTCTGCAGAGCCACAACAGGAAGCGCAGGATTGGACCTCAGTTCCACCACCCACACAGTATTAACACCTGAAATGGGAGTTCAGGCTCTTCCTACAGGAATTTTTGGACCTCTACCGGAGGGTACTTTTGGATTTATAATAGGTAGAAGTAGTTCTCCTCTTAATGGTATTCAAGTTCTCCCGGGAGTTATAGATAATGATTATACAGGTGAAATTAAGGTTATGGCTTCTTCTCCTAAATTTATTAGTACTATACAAACAGGACAATGATTTGCACAATTGTTACTTCTACCTCTAATTCAGACACCTAATAAATTTGTCTCACAACAGAGAGGTAATAAAGGATTTGGCTCGTCAGATGTATATTGGGCAAAAGTTATTTCTGCACATAAATCTCTCATGACTCTATGGTTAGATGGTAAAGAATTCTCTGGATTAATTGACACAGGTGCTGATGTTACTATTATTAAAAAAGAGGTTTGGCCCAAGGCTTGGCCTTTAGACATCACTATGACTCACCTACAGGGCATAGGACAAAGTCAAAACCCAGAAAGGAGTTCAAAATTATTAACTTGGAAAGATTTGGAAGGAAATAAAGGCACTATACAACCTTATGTTATAGCTGGTTTACCGGTAAATTTATGGGGAAGAGATTTATTATCTCAACTTGGTATGATTATGGGGAGCCCTAATTGTGTAGTCACTGCTCAAATGTTGAGAAGTGGATTTGTATCAGGTCAAGGCCTAGGTAAGGATAATACTGGAATAACAACACCTATAGAAACTACTCCAAAATTCGACAGATCAGGTTTGGGCCATTTTCCATAGGGGCCATTGATAATTCTGTGACTCACGCAGAAAAAATTACATGGTTATCTGAGGAGCCTGTTTGGGTCGATCAATGGCCTCTGTCTTCAATAAAATTAATGGCTGCACAACAGCTGATACAGGAGAAGCTTGAAGTTGGCCATATAATTCCTAGTAATTCACCTTGGAATACTCCTATTTTTGTCATAAAAAAGAAATCAGGTAAATGGCGATTGTTACAAGATCTTAGAGCAATAAATAAAACCATGATGTTAATGGGTGCTTTACAACCAGGTCTTCCTTCACCTGTTGCTATACCTTTAGGTTATTTCAAAATCATTATAGATTTAAAAGATTGTTTTTTCACCATACCTTTACATCCTGATGATCAAAAACGATTTGCTTTCAGCCTGCCTGCTACTAATTTTAATGCACCCATGAAAAGATTCCAATGGTGTGTCCTTCCACAAGGCATGGCAAATAGTCCTACTTTGTGTCAATCCTTTGTTGCTCTAGCTTTGCAACCGATAAGAGATCGATGGCCAGATATGTATATCATACTTTACATGGATGATATCTTAGTGGCTGGTCAAAATGGTGGTAAGGTACTTCAATGTTATGAAGAATTACAGTCTGCTCTATCTGATAAAGGATTTCAAATTGCACCTGATAAGGTTCAACTTACAGATCCATATACATATTTAGGTTTTCAAATGAAAGGATCACAGGTTTTTTTCACAAAAATTGAAGCTAAGATTAGATAAACAAAACTTTAAATGATTTTCAAAAACTTCTTGGGGATATTAATTGGCTTATGCCTTATTTAAAGTTCTCTTAAAGTCAATTAAAACCTCTCTATGACATCTTACAGGGAGATGCCAACCCCACATCTCCTCGTGTACTTACACCTGAGGGTAGACAAGCTATACATATAGTAGAACAAGCTATTCTTTCTCAAACAGTTGCATTTACAGATTATGATAAACTTTTACAATATATTATTTGTAATATAACATTATCTCCAACTGCTGTTTTTTGGCAAACAGCACCTTTAATGTGGATTCATTTACCTGTTACACCTAAAAAAGTCATTGAGCCATACTATCAAGCAATATCTGATCTCATAATTCTGGGAAGGAAACACGGGAGATGTTATTTTGGTAAAGAACCAGATATCATTATACAACCTTATACTAAAAATCAAATTAATTGACTTATGCAAACTACTGAGTTTTGGCCTATTGCTTTGGCCTCCTATATGGGCCTTTTGGATAATCATTATCCTCCAAACAAGCTCATTGATTTTGCTAATAAACATGAATTTATTTTTCCTAAGGTTACTACACTTCATCCATTAAAAGATGCATTATTAATATTTACTGATGGTTCTTCTACAGGCATAGCTGCCTATGTTTACCAAAATCCAGATCAAATGGTATAATTTCAAACAAATAGTTCTTCTGCTCAATTGACAGAATTACATGCTGTTATTGCTGTTTTTTCTGATTTTTCTGATCAATCATTTAATATTTATACAGACAGTGCTTACATTGCACATTCTGTTCCACTATTAGAAACTGCTGGTCAAATAAAAACTGTTTCTAATGCTGGAAACCTATTTCGACAATTACAATTGCTTATAACCAAGAGAAAACATCCTTTTTTCATTGGACATTTACGTGCTCACTCTGGATTGCCAGGTCCTTTGGTCAATGGCAATCATAAAGCTGATTTAGCAACTCGCTTACATGCTGTTCATTTATTGGTTGCTATTGCTTCTACTGATGATACTGATAGTGTTGCTTTGGCACAACAAAGTCATCAAGTACATCACCTAAATGCACAAACTCTCTGACATTTACATAATATTACAGGGAACAGGCTAGACAAATAGTCAAAAATTGTCCTTCTTGTGCCATACACCTTCCAACTCCTCATCTTGGAGTTAATCCTACAGGTCTAATTCCTAATGCGTTATGGCAAATGGATGTCACTCACATTCCTGAATTTGGTACGCTCAAAAATGTTCATGTGATTATACATACTTTTAGTGGTTTTATTTTTGCTTCTCTTCAATCTGGTGAAGCTACTAGACATGTAATTAGTCATATACTTGCTGCTCTATCTGTCCTGGGATGTCCACAATAGATAAAAACCGATAATGGTCCAGGTTATTCTAGTTCTACCTTTTCTAAATTCTGCACACACCTTCATATTCAACATATTACAGGTATACCTTATAATCCTCAAGGTCAAGTAATAGTAGAAAGAGCACATCTTTCTATAAAACTTACTATAAATAAAATAAAAATGGGGGAATGGTATCCCACAAGGGGGTCACCAAGAAATATTCTTTCTCATGCTCTATTTATTCTCAATTTTTTAACTTTGGATGCCAATGGTCAATCAGCAGCTACTCGCTTCTGGCATACAGGAACACAAAAACAGTTTGCTTCTGTGCTATGGAAAGACCCTATAACTAATTTGTGGCATGGTCCAGATCCGGTTCTCATCTGGGGTCGAGGATCAGTATGTATATACTCTAAAGAAATGAAATCTGCAAGATGGTTACCAGAACGATTGATAAAACAAATAGATTCTAAACAACAAACACAAGACAAATTGAATGATGGTTCTGAGGACGAAGAATTATCCTAAAGATATTATTGTATATATGTTGTTGATGTATAATTGCAAATTCACTTTTGAGACTGACTGTTAAAAATTGTTATTGAAAGTCTTGTTTGTGTCCTTAAGAATTAAGAAAACCCAAGAGTTAAGATTCTGTTCAGCCAGAGAGCTCCTGGCGGATACAGAATGTTCCCGAGGATGAGTGGTCTGGCCAACTGCCCGTTCTCGCCTAAAGGCCTTTAATGAATGTTTTGGGTGTCATGATAATAAGGACATAAACAATAAAATAATAAATTAGTATAAAAAATCTTTCATAAAATTGTTCTAAGATTCAAACTCAAATTTGATACAAAACAAAATTATATAATTAATTGTATAACAAAAAGTTTAAATATTCCTTTACACCAAGCATTACAAACAGTTTTTTCAGATAATGGATTCCAAAACTTGGATTCTGATACTGGGAATATTAATCGCCTCGTGACAACTTTCTGATGGAGGATTAAGGGCGAGAGTTGCGGCATACAGATGAGAGATGTTTGGTGCTCCATGTGATTGTGGAGGAGGCACTTTTACAACAACAATCAAACCTACATTATACGCCAGCTATACAGATTGTGGTAATAAAATATCTTATTTAACATATATTGATACTACAAATGGTCCTTAATTAAAAATTACAAATGTTATTATAAGCCCCCAGTGATACTCCATAACCAACCAGAATTATGTCTTACAGAATGTACTATTTATTATGCCACAATGCATTCTTCTTGTTATAAATCAGTTCAAGAATGCACAGGAGTAGATAATAATGTATATTTTACAGCTATATTGCAATGCACTACCATTGGTGCCTTTGGAGATAATTGTCTAACATTCCATGGACTTTAAAAAGCCATAAATATATCCAGGCTTCATGCTATGGCATCCCAGGTAAACCAGTGTGCTGGAATAAAACTGGCCCGATACATATTTCTGATGGTGGCGGACCACAAGACAAAATTAGAGAAAATAATGTACAAAGACAAATGGAAAACGTGACAAAACAGACATCTTTAAAATCCTCAAGAACCAATTATCATACTCTAACATTTTCTGATTTACAAGAAATTGATTTAAACATTCAAACCTCGGATATTCTAACGGCTATTTTAATGGCTCTTAATGTGTCTAATCCTGATTTAGCTAAAGAATGTTGGCTATGCATGACTCAAGGTACACTCATGCCTCTTGCCATTCCTTCAAATTTCACTTTAAATAATGTTATAAACCCTACACATCCTAATTGTACCTTAGGATTACCTTTTAAAGTTCAACCTGTAGCTGTTAAATTTATCTCACGTATACAAGGAAGTTTTTATAACAAATATGCAATGGATGTTGGATTTGCTACTTTTACTGATTGTACTCAAATAATTATAACTCTTCTATTTGCCTTTCTAAAGGACAAGTATTCATTTGTGGAGGAAATCTAGCTTTTACCTTTTTGCCTGATAATTGGACAGGATTATGTGTTATAGCTACCTTATTACCTGATATAGAAATCGTCCCCGGAGATGAACCTATTCCCATTCCCAGTTTTGATTATGCTGTAGGTCATCTTAAAAGAGCTAAAAGGGTAGTTCAATTTATTCTTTTATTAGTAGGATTAGGAATTTCAGGAGCTCTAGTTACAGGTTCAGCAGGAATAGGAGTCGCTGTACATTCTTATAACAAACTTTCTAATCAAATAGTTGATGAGGTCCAAGGCTTGTCTAGCACTATTCAAGATATTCAAGATCAGATAGATTCCTTAGCAGAGGTAGTCCTCCAAAATAGAAGAGGATTAGATCTTTTAACTGCAGAACAGGGCGGGATTTGTTTGGCTTTACAGGAACGCTGTTGCTTTTATGCAAACAAGTCTGGCATCGTTCGAGACAAGATAAAAAAGCTCCAAGAAGATCTGGTAAAAAGATGAAGAGAATTATTCGAAAATCCACTTTGGAGCATATGGAATGGAATTTTACCCTATCTTCTCCCTCTGTTAGGACCTTTAATCATATTACTATTAATTCTTTTATTTGGACCCTGTATTTTTGATTGGTGGCTCTTATTAGACAACAATTCACTAACATGATGGATGCTATAGAAATGAAATGGATTCAGGTCCACTATCACAGGCTTGCTACAGACCTCGAGAAAGAAAATCATAACAATGCCCAGTAAGATCAATGGGCTCTTCTAGCTTTCTCACCTTGGTGCGCTGGACTGGAAAGCCAGAGATGGGCAACTGGAGGCTCACGTGTATCACCAACCACCGCCTAAGACAGGAACAAGGCCTTTTGCTGCCTTGCTTTCCAGTGACGGGTAAGGTATAGTTTGGTTCCACGTGAAAGCATCCTGACCTAAGATAGGCACAGTCCCCTCAAGGAGATTTGGTCTTTTAATAAATAAAATAAAAAGGGGGACCTGTGGGAGACCGCTGAGAGACCTGCAGTCGGCATCCATCTTGAAATGTATCAGCCATCTTAAGAGCCTTGAGTTTAGTTTCAGTTTCTATCCTGAGTTAACTTTCTATTTTCTCTGAGCTAAGTTTCTGTTTCCCGTAAATCATATGATGTAGCCACATGCTATCACCTGATGCCTGGACCTCCCTCACGTGATATCTGGACCTCCCTCCGTTGCCTAGTTACCCGCTGATGTAAATTCCCACTCTCGCACTGTATATAAACCTGAGACTTCTGCCTAATAAATGAGACTTGATCAGACTCCTGTCTTGTCTCCATTTCTTGTGTCCTTCTTGTCTCTTTTTAATCCCACTCTCCCTCTAGAGCCTTCGTTGACTACCCGTGGATCAGGACAACATAGGAATAAAATGCAATCTCAGACCACCAGCCCACCCAGAACAAGTCCAAGAGACATCCACACAGAAGAGCTTGGAAGACATACACCTGAAATTTCTGAAGTGATAGTAACTGAAGTAAAGAAACAACCGTCAGGCCATAGAACAGTAAGATCACAAGTAATATCTCTAGTAAAAAAGAAATGAGAATAATAATGAAAGAATTGTTCAGCACACCTAAAGAAGACACAGATAAGAAAATAGAGGAGCCTAGAAAGGTGGTGGAAAACTTGAATGAACAATATAGGAAAGAATTAGAATGCATGAAAAGATTCAAACAGATATCCAGGAAATTAAAAATCCCATCGAAAGTTGGCAAAATTGCTTGAATGAAGCTGAGGATAGACTTTCAGAACTTGAAGACAATGTTGCAGCTAACAGTCATAAAAGAAAAGATCTCTTAATAATAAGAAATCAGGAAATTACAATTCAACAGTTGCAAGATGAAGCAAAGAAAAACAATGTAAGATTAATAGATGTCAAAAAAGCAGCAGGAGTCAACACAAGTGAGATAAAAAGACTACTTGCAAAAGTAATGGCAGAAAATTTCCCAAACATGGAAAAAGAATTGTACATACAGTTAAGTGAGTCATATACAACTCTAACTAACCATTACCAAAATAAATCTACACCATACATATAGTGATCAAGATCCCAGAAATTCAGCAAAAGAACAGAATATTGAAAGCTACTGGAGAAAAGAAACAGATCACCTATAAAGGAAAACCCATCAGAATTGTACAGATTTCTCAACACAA
This sequence comes from Dinomys branickii, assembly GCA_004027595.1. Classification (NCBI taxonomy): domain Eukaryota; kingdom Metazoa; phylum Chordata; class Mammalia; order Rodentia; family Dinomyidae; genus Dinomys; species Dinomys branickii. Next base: position 26,857 of record PVLD010018272.1, on the reverse strand, counting down.
ACCATCAAGTTAAGAAGAGCTTGGAAAAAAAAAAAAAAAGAAGAGCTTTAAGTGAAGTATTTCAGGCCCTGAAAGAAAACAACTTCCAATCCAGATTGATGTACCCTGCAAAACTATACTACAAAATTAATGGAAAAATAAAATATTTCCACTGTAAAGAACAACTAAAGAACTTCATGAGCACCAAAGCAACCCTACAAAGAGTACTAAAAGATATTCTAGAAAGAGATAAAAATGACCACAACTTCAAGAATAACAATGGAAAGGAACCACCAAGCAGAGTAAGCAATTAAATGAGGGATAAAGAAGAAACCAGTAGAAGGAAAATAACATGATAAAGATAAGCCAATACATATCAGTTATCATCATTAATGTAAATGGTCTCAGCTCACCAATCAAAAGAAGCAGACAGGCAGAATGGATCAAAAAATAAAATCCAACAATATGCTCTATGCAAGAAACATACTTACCTCAAAAGGAAATTCATAGATTGAAAGCCAAAGGATGGAAAACAATACTCCACACCATGTGAACCCAGAAAAAAAGTGGGCATGGCAATTCCATTTGCAGACAATATGAACTTCAAGCCAAGAATGATCAAAAGAGATAAAGATGATCAGTACACACTTGTTAGGTGAAAACTTCAAGAGGAAGAGACAATAATCATAAATATCTATGCACCAAATGCAGAGGCACTTAAGTATATAAGACAAAATTTAACAGACAAAAAATCAAGTAAGGACTAACACAATTATAACATGGGACTTTAACACACTATTGTCACAAAGAGATAGATCAACTAGACAAAATTTAGCAAAGAAATAACAGAACTAAACCAAACTTGAGAACAAATGGATTTAGACCTTTACAGAGTATTCTACCCAACAGTATCAGAATACACATTCTTCTCAGTTGCATATGGGATATTCTAGCAGTCTTTTAAGCCTCTCTGCCAATATGGCCAACCAAGACTATCAATGATTATAACAACTATAGTGGTAGCACTGGCCTATAATCTCAGCACTTTGGTAGGCTATTACAGTAGGACTGCATGTGCAAGCCCAACTTAGGCAGTTTAGTAATTTGTTGAGAACCTGTATCAAAAATTAAAAACACAAAACCTGGGCTGGGGATGATGCTTAGAACAAAGACCCTAGGTTCAGTCTCCAGTACTGGAAAAAATGTGGTAGACTTCAAAAGTGCCCAATATTATTGGCTAACAGAGAAATGCAAATTAAAGCCACCCTAAGATAATACTTCATGTCACTAGAATATTAAAAGCAAACAACCCTCGATATTGAATGAGATATAGGGGCAAATTGAACCCTCATATTATTAGTGGGTTACTAAATTTTTCCACTCACAATGGAAAACTATTTTGGAGTTTCTTATAAGGGAATACCTATATCTATTCTGTGATTTAATGATTTTGGGTATTTATTCAAGAGAAATGAAAATATTCATCCACAAATATACTTGCATAAAAATATTCAAGCAGCTTTGTTCATAATGAAAAATTACTGAGAAGGGAAATCTTAACATCCATTAACAGGATAGAAAACACACATAATCTTGAATAAAATATTTGAATAAACAATTTATGATATATTTGTACACTGGAATATTTCTCTCCATTATGAATGATTTCACTATTGATACATACAAAAACATTGATGAACTTTCTAAATATTAAGTAAAAGATGATATATACAAACAATATATACTGCATAGTTCCATTTATATGAATTTAAAGAAGTGATGAAATAATCTACATGACATCAATCAGAGAAGTGGTTGCCTAGGGTTGCATTAAGGACCTTCTTCAGCTGATAGATTCTTCTGTATCACAATTGAGAAAATAGTTGCCCATTAGTCAAAAGTCATCAAATTATACACTGAAGATCTGCACATCTCACTGTTTACAAATTTTGTCTCAATATTAAGGAACAAACTTTCAAAAGAAAATAAAATGCAATATATTGAAAGAAAGAACATGCACAAATTATATATACTCTATTATTCTATTTATCTAAAGTTTTAAAGAACAAAACTATGGGTTTAGAAATCAGAATAGTCTTTGTCTTTAGTTGAAGAATTATAAGAAAATGTCATGAGAATATTTTGGGAGTAATAGAAAAATTATTCTATTCCTTTATTGCAATAGTTCTTACACAGGTAAATACATCTGTCAATAAGCATAAAATTCCACATTTAATATTTATAGTTTTTATTTCAGTTAACTTTAAAAAGTTAAAAAACAAAAGTTTAGCCTTAAATGTGTATTAGAAAAGCTAAAGAAAAAACATTGTTCTATGTATTGATTTCAAGAAGTTATACAGAATAGCACATTAAATTCAAATAATGTAGATGAAAGAAAGGAAAATAGATAAGAATAGAAATTAGTGATATAGAAAACAACTTACTCTAGAGTGAATGAAAAATCAATACCTTTTAATATAAAAAGAAACATTCCCTTCTGCAAAAGATCTCTCTGCGAGTCGGGGAGTAGCTCGGCCCACAGAGGAACATCTAGGCAGTCCCTCTGCCTGCGTGGACCTCTGGGCAGGTGAGGTGTGTGCATGCTCTGCCCTGGATCTCTAGGTAGGGAGTAGCTCGGCCCACAAAGCAGCATCTGAGCAGCCTTTTGAGTGGAACTCTTGGCAGAAAGCTTAAGAGACATTCTCCCGAAGAGAAGGAGCCATTGGAGCAGGCTTTGCAACAGACCTTTGCATGGTGAGCTGCCTGGGTAATTTATAGCTCAATATTTTGAATCTGATCTCCAAAATGGGAAGACAGAAGAACAAAACGCAGTCTCAGAACTCAATCCAACCCAGAACAAGTCCTGGATGTGATGATAAAGGGGAACTAGGAAGCCACATACCTGCAAGTTCTGAAACGATTGCATTCAAAATAAAGAAACATCTCCATCAGGTCATAGAAGAGATTAAAGCAGAAATAAGCCACATACCTGCAAACTCTGAAACGATTACGTCCGAAGTAATGAAAGAACTCCATCAGGCCATAGAACAGATTAAAGCAGAAATAAGTCACATACCTGCCACTTCAGAAACGATCACATCTGAAGTAAAGAAAAACTCCATCAGGCCACGAAAGAGATTAAACCAGCAATAATCTCTCAGACAAAAAATGAAGTGAAAACCATAATGGAAGAAATGTTCTGCACACATAGAGAAGAAATAGATAAAAGAATAGAAGAAAATAGGAAAAAAAAAAAAAAGGAAACGTTACAAGAGCAATTTAGGAATGAATTACGATGAATGAAACAGATCCAAAGAGATTGCCAGGAATTCAAAACTTCCATTGAAAGCTGGCAAAACCGCTTAAATGAAGCCGAAGATAGAATTTCAGATCTTGAAGACAGCATGGCACCTAATGAGCATGAAGGAAGGATCTCATAAAGTCATAAAGGATCCAAGAAAAATCAATCCAACAGCTGCAAGATGAAACAAAAAGAAATAATATCCAAGTAATAGGAGTCCGTGAAACAGCAGGAGACAACACAAATGATATAGAAAGAATATTTGCTGAAATAATAGCAGAAAATTTCCCAAGCATGGTAAAAGATACTGAAGTACAGTTAATCAAGGCATATAGAACCCCAACGAGCCATAACCCAAAAAACCATACACAGACATATAATAGTCAAGATCCAAGACTTCCAGCAAAAGAACACAATATTAAAAGCTGCTAGAGAAAAGAAACAGATCACCTATAAAGGAAAGGCCATCAGAATCACAGCAGACTTCTCAACGCAAACCATAAAATCAAGAAAATCTTGGAGCGAGGTATTACTGATTCTGAGACAAAACAGCGTCCAACCCAGACTGATGTATCCTGCAAAACTATTCTTGAAATTCAATGGAGAGATAAAATATTTCCATGACAAAGAACAACTGAAGAAACTCATGAGTGCCAAACCAGCATTGCAAAAAGCACTAAAAGATATTCTAGACAGAGAAAAAAGTGACCACAATCTCAAGACCAACAATGGAGAGGAACCCTGAAACAGAAAAAGCAAGTAAACAGACGGCAAAAGTAGGAAAACAACAACAAGTAAATAGCATGACAACAATAAGCCAACATATAACCATTATAACCATTAATGTAAATGGCCCCAATTCACCAGTCAAAAGGAAAAGATTGGCAGAGTGGATTAAGGAACACAATCCAACGATATGCTGTATACAGGAAACACATTTTATTCAAAAGGAAATCCACAGGCTGAAAGTTAAAGAATGGAAAACAATTCTTCATGAAACAGGTTCCCAGAAAAAAGGAGCAGTAACTATTATGTTTGCAGACAATGTAAATTTCAAATGAAAAACAATCAAAAGAGATAAAGAAGGCCATTCCATACTAGTTAAGGGAAAGCTGCAAGAGGAAGAGATAACAATCCTAAACATTTGTGCACCAAATAATGGAGCACCAAACTTTACAAGTCAAATCTTAACAGAAGTGAAAAATCAAATAATTAATAACACTATTGTAATAGGGGACATAAACACCCCTCCGACGCAAAGAGACAGGTCAACTGGACAGAAACTCAGCAAAGAAATAACAGACCTGAACCAAATGTGTGAACAAATGGACTTAGTAGATGTATACAGAGTGTTCCACCTCACATCAGAATAAACATTTTTCTCAGCTGCAGAAGGGTCTTTCTCTAAAATTGATCACATTCTAGCCCATAGAGCATATCTACCTAAATGCAAAAGAATTGAAGTTATACCATGCAAATTATCGGACCACAGTGCAATGAAATTGGAAATTAATGACAGAGAGAACTCCAAAAACCGCATAAACGCTTGGAAATTAGACAACAACCTCATCAATAATCAGTGGGTCACACAAGAAGTTAAAGAAGAAGTTAAAAAATACCTACAAACAAATGAAAATGCAAATACAACCTATCGGAATCTGTGGGATGCAATGAAAGCAGTCCTCAAAGGGAAATTTATAGTGATGAACTCATATATAAAGAAAACAGAAAGAGAGCATATAAATAGCCTAATGCTACACCTCAAGCTTTTAGAAAAAGAGTAACAAGCCAAACCAAAAGCCCAAAGAAGGGAGGAGATTATAAAACACAGGGCAGAAATTAATGCAACAGAGATGAAGAAAACTCTACAAAAAATTAGTGAATCAAAGAGGTGGTTCTTCAAAAGAACAAATAAAATTGATAAAACTCTAGCTAACCTTATCAAAAAAAGAAAGAACTCAAATTCATGCAATAAGGTATGAAAAGGATGAAGTCACTACAGATCCCACAGAAATCCAAAAGATCATTAATACCTACTTTGAGAACTGTATTCCCATAGGATAGAAAATACAGAAGAAATGGACAGATTCCAAGAAAGGTACAAATTGCCAAAATTGAATCAGGAAGATGTAAAAATCCTGAAGAACCCAATACCAATTAATGAGATTGAAAATGTCATTAAAAATTTACCAACAAAGAAAAGCCCAGGCCCTGATTGATTCACAGCAGAATTCTATAAAACATTTAGAGAAGATCTAATGCCAACACTCCTCAAACTCTTCAATGAAATTGAAAAGGAAGCAACTCTCCCCAACACATTTCTCGAGGCAAGGATCATACTGATACCAAAACCAGAGAGAGACCCAACCAAGAAAGAGAACTATAGGCCAATCTCTCTAATGAACATAGATGCAAAGATACTCAACAAAATATTGGCAAATAGATTACAGGGAATCATAAGGAAAATTATACACCACGACCAGGTAGGATTCATTCCAGGAATGCAGGGATGGTTCAATATTCACAAATCAATAAATGTAATACATCATATTAATAGAATCAAAGACAAAAACCACATGATCCTCTCAATAGATGCAGAAAAGGCTTTCGACAAAGTCCAACATGCATTCATGTTAAAAACCTTAGAAAAAATAGGAATAGATGGCCTCTACCTCAATCTGATCAAAGCCATCTATGACAAACCAACAGCCAACATCATACTAAATGGACATAAACTGAAAACTTTCACTTTAAAGTCAGGAACAAGACAAGGATGTCCATTGTCACCA
>PVLD010018272.1:0-20688 GCA_004027595.1 Dinomys branickii | reverse complement strand
AGAAAGGAAGAAGTAAAACTATTGCTATTTGCAGATGACATGACACTATACATGGAGAACCCCAAAAATTCCACAAGAGAACTCCTGCAATTATTTGACAAATTCAGCAGAGTAGCCGGATACAAAGTGAACACCCAAAAATCAATAGCATTCCTATACACGAACAACAAACAGACTGAGAGAGAAATTAAGGAAACCATACCTTTTACAATAGCAACCAAGAAATTGAAATACTTAGGAATCAGTGTAACAAAGAACGTGAAAGATTTATTCAGTGAAAACTACAGTACTCTGAAAAAAGAGATCGAAGAGAATTTCAATAAATGGAAAAACATACCCTGCTCATGGTTAGGAAGAACTAACATTGTGAAAATGGCCATACTACCAAAACTGTTGTACAGATTCAATGCAATTCCCATTAAACTACCGTTAGCATACCTCACAGATCTGGAGAAAATATGCCTCAAATTTATCTGGAACCAGAAGAGACCCAGAACAGCAAAAGCAATCCTGGGCAACAAGGGCAAGTCAGGTGGAATCACAATCCCTGACCTGAAATTATACTAAAAAACTACTGTAATAAAATCAACCTGGTACTGGCTAAGAAACAGACCTGAGGATCAATGGAACAGACTGGAAGATGCCACCACAAAGAAAAACACACTCAGCCACCTAATATTTGACAAAGGGGCCAAGCAAACTCACTGGAAAAAAGATGGCCTGTTCAATAAATGGTGCTGGAAAAACTGGCTTGCCTCTTGCGGAAAACTGAAAATAGACCCCAGTCCATCACCATGCACCAAACTCAGGTCAAAATGGATCACAGATCTCAACATTAAAACAGAAACTCTAAATCTATTGGAAGAGTAAGTAGGTAAAAATCTTGAAGACATAGGAGTAGGCAGAGAGTTCGTGAACAAAAATGAAACTGCAAGGGAAACACTTCAAAGAATCAATAACTGGGACCTCATCCTACTGAAAAGTTTTTGTACATCTAAATAAATCACCAGCAAAGTAAAAAGAAAGCCCACAAATTGGGAGAAAATCCTAGCTGGCTGTCCCTCACACAAAGGTCTTCTATCTAGAACATACAAAGAATTAAAAAACATGAACCTGTCCAAATTCAAAGACCCAGTCCATAAATGGGCATCTGAGATGAATACACACTTCTCTGATAAAGAAATACAAATGGCAAATAAATATATGAGAAAATGTTACACATCTTTAGTCATTTGAGAAATGCAAATAAAAACAACATTGAGATTTCATCTCACCCCAGTAAGATTGGCCAGTATTAAAAAATCGTCCAGTAACAAATGCTGGTGAGGCTGTGGAGAAATAGGGACTCTACTGCACTGCTGGTGGGATTGCAGACTGCTGCAACCCCTGTGGCGAGCATTTTCGAGATTTCTCAACAAATTAGGTCTAGAGATTCCATTCAAACCAGCTATTCCCCTTCTGGGTATTTTCCCAGAAAATCTGAAACATCGTATCACTCTGATATATGTGCACCCATGTTTATAGCAGCGCAATATGTAATAGCTAAATTGTGGAAGCAATCATAATTTATAGGGTTGTTGGTGTTTTTGGTATATTTATATAAAAACTGTGGCATTTTTATATAATGGAATATTACTCAGCTATAAAGAGGGACAGGTTTGGGGCTTTTGTAGGCAAATGGTCACAATTAGACACCATACTCATAAGTGAAATAAATCAGAGGTACATGTGCAAGCACCGTATTGTGTCACTGGTGTAAGAACCTGAAAGTGGGAATATAAACTATGAGACATGAAGGAGATTTGTTCAAAAGTAAAGAACAGATGGGATGAGGGAAAGGAGAAAAGAAAGAGGAAAAAATGTATGTATGTATGTACGTATATACATATGTGCAGAATGGCTGACATGGTTCTACTATTGTCTTATGTCACTTAATGGTAAGGAATAGTTGATGACTGGTTGTTTGATCAATCCTGCATGTCTATATGTGTTTTCCTGAGCATAAACTTTGAAGTTATCAATATGCAATTCAACAACTATTATTGGTTTCCTATTGCTTTGTCTATAATTCAAGTTTGATTATACTGTTATTGTGCTACTTTGTGTCTCTTTGTTAATGATTTTCTCTTTTTTTGTTGTTGATGTAGTTTTTTCTTTCACACTTTAAAAAAATTATATATAAAACGAAAAAGGAAGGAAGGGGTATTTTATCTATGTATGTATGTAAGCATGTACGTGTATGCAGCATATCTGACATAGTGGTACTACTGACTTAGGTCACTGTATTGTAAGGAATAGTTGATGATTATTTGTTTGATCAATTTTGCATGTCTATATCTGTTTTCCTGAGTATACACTTCGAAGTTATCAATATGTAATGCAACAACCATTGTTGATTCCCTGTCACCTTGTCTGTAACTCAGTTTTGATTGTACTATTCTTATGCTACTTTGTGTCTGTTTGTTAATATGTTTTTGTTCTTCTACTTTTAAAATAAAAGTGAAAAAGAATAAAATAAAATAAATAGAACATTAAAATTTAAAACCTGGCCAAAATTGATCAACAAATAATAAGAAAAATTATCAAAAGTATTAAACAAAGAGTATCAGTATTGACCCTTCATTATTAAGAGATCCTAAAAGCATTATTCTAATACATTTTAAATTCAAATACAATAAACCAATTTTTAGGAGGTACAACTTGAAAAAAGTGATGCACAAAAAACAAGAAACTGTAGTAGTTTTATGTATGCATAAAATACAACCTCTAATTTGTAAACATTTCTTCAAAGAAATTCATACCCAGATAGCATTAATAGTGAATGCTAAACGTATAAGGAAAAGCATAGTACCTCAATACAGAGAAGCCTTCCCATTCCTCATAGTGACCCAGGAAGTTTATATTTATAATCTCATGGAAAAGTTATTGGAATCCTAGTGAGTTCATCCCAATTTACCACTTCCAGGGCAACCCATGGCAAGAATGAAGGGGTCCTAACTCCAGCCACGATGATGGCTGTGAAGAACAGAGGCCTTGACTCAGGGCTGAACTCAAGTTTTATATATTCATGAAGAAAGAAGTGGCTCCATGATGAGTGACTGTGAGAATGGAGGGAAGTAAGTGAGGGTTGTGATCTGGGCTGGGTAGGAGGTCTGAAATCACCTCTGCAATACGCAGAGAGAAGGATATGCGGAAAGTAATCTACATAACACAATTGAAATAATATCTAATGTTTTTGGGGTTAGTGCTTCAGCTCCGATGTGTAATCTTTCAAGCCCAATGAAGCCGTAACCTTTATCTCAAGGTTTGATCCCAGCCAGCAGTGTGGAGCACTGGCTCACACATCCCGCCTCATACCAGCTTACACAAGGGATAAATGGGGGTCTGGGGAACTACTGCCTGCCATCTTCAAAGACTACCATCAGCACCTTGGCTGGACTGATATACATTACTTAAAGCCAATTGAAGGGATAAGGAAAAGTCCTAGCCGGCTCTGTATACATCAATACATGGCAATAGGATCAGGTTGAGCCAAAACGGGCACAATTACTCCTCCTCCAAGGAAAGTCACCCAAGTGGTCCTCCACCCCTCAACATGCACAAACTCCACCAATTAATGAGATGTATAACACACTTCCCAGTGTATTGTGTTCAAGCTGATTTATCAAGATATAAAAATATGATATCAGAATATTATTATAAAGAAAAATTACAGTTCAGTCTTTTTTGTGTACCATAATATATCCTAACATTTTCCTTTTTTCAAGAATGAATGGTACTACACGCACACATGCATGCATGCATACATCATGATCCATTTATCCATGCAGCCGTTGAAGGTGGATTGAAAATTTGGGTGGTTCTCATACCCTGTGTATTGTGAGTGATAAAGCAATGAACATGAGAGTACAGATATCTCCCTGAGATCCTGATTTTGATTTTTTGGCATATATAGTCAGACCTCCACACCTCTGAGTTCCGTATATGGAGACTGAATCAGCTCCCAACCAAAAATATTCAAAACATGCCAGAAACTTTCAAACAGTCAAATTTAAATGGCTTCACATGAAGCATCAGTGAGGGAGCCTTATGTAGGTGCCTGCTGCAGCCCTCTGCTGCCTGGGTCTCCGTCTTCTTCCAGTGCTCATTGAAGCATTTTCACATTTCACCGGTGTGCTGTGCAGTTGGGCTCTGTTCCTTGCACTTGTACTGAAGGTGTACAGAATTTTCTCTTTGTCATTGTTCCCTAAATAAACCAGTATAACTTCTTACAGAGCATTTGTATTCTGTTAGGTATTATTAGAAGTAACCTGGAGATGATTGAAGCGTGAGAGAGTGTGTTCCTATGTTACATGCAGATATTATGCCTTTGTATGGAAGGGACTTGAATATCTGCCAGTTTTTGTATCTGAGGGGTACCGTGAAACCCACCATTCTGGTGGACAACTTCTATCCAGGAATGGAATTGCTAGGTCATGCATGATTTCTATTTTTCAGTATTTGAAACACTTCCACACTGCTTTTCATAATGACTTCACCAGTCTCATTTCCACCAATAGCATTCAAGGCTCCATTTTTTGGTACAACTTTACCAAAACTTCTTTGTTGTTGCTCCTGTTTTTATTGATGATAATCTTAACAATTACCAGGTGATATCTCATTGAAATTTTGATTTGTACTGTCTTGATTACTAATGTGAAGCATCTTTTATCTCCTTTCTTTACAAGGAGCAAAGCAATGTAAGGCGAGACAAAGCATCTTCCAAGTTGTCCTACTCTATCGAGAGTGGCGCAAACTCTTCTGTCTAGGAAACAAAATTCAACTTTCTTCTTCAAATAATTTGTTTGCTTGTTTTCTCCTGCTGAGCTCAACACAAAATATTTTCAATGTCCTCAATTTCCCAAATGATACAACTATTATTAGATTTTTGAGGGGAAAATTCTGGCAAAGTATTGTAAGAAAATTGAATGTCAGAAGAGAGCACACTAGAGGATCCTTAAGCTAGGGGAAGTCCTTTTTGCAGGTGCAGGGTCATAGCTGTGCTGGAAGAGTTAGCAAAGAGGTGAGACCTCAGTGTTTGTAGTAAAGTGAATCTCATCAGGTAGGGGAGTGGAGTGGCATAGCAGTTCCAAGCACGTGGACTTGAAAGGTTTGGGCAGAGGGTAAATGAAAACTCCTAGCGTTTACAGAAAGTGGCTGGAGCAAAACATACAGTAGGGAAGGGGTGGAGGGTGCAAAAGGGATACGACAAGGAAAATTGTTTAATTTTAGTTTGGAAAAGTCATAAATGTTTCATTTAACTTCCTTCCTTCCTTCCTTCCTTCCTTCCTTGCTTCCTTCCTTCTTGGAAATTAGAGAAGGGGAATAGTCATGTAATACATTTGAGAATCAAGCAGATTTTAAAAAGTACATATGATTTTAGTTGACTTCATGCTTCAAGGAACTCTAGATTTAAAACACTCTTCTATCTCCTGCAGAAGTATCTGGAGTACCAAGTGTCTGGAGATTTGAGCTTAGGTGGAGAGAATTGATTGGAGGGCGTGGTTAAGGAGGGTCAGCAAGGCAGGAAGTCCTCACAAGTGCAGGGCCCTCCTCTTGTGCAGGAGTCTAGGATTGGGATGCTTCTGACCCAAGAGTTGCAGGGATCTATCACTTCTCAACCACTGTGTCTTCAAGTGCATCTGCATTAAACTTGGTGAAACCCTGCTGGTTTGAGATACAGAGTTCCTGGCAGCTAAGAAATGTGAACCTGTCTTTGCCTAGGGCCTCTGAGTCATGCTCCTTGCTCTGCAGTCTGATGGAGATAGACATGATGCCTATCAAATGTGAACTGTGGTGCCTTGACTTGGAGCTTTCCAAACGTATCCTAATAACTGTCTGGGGTCTAGACTGGAGATAGTACGAGATTACCACCGTGGATGCCCATTGGGAAGGTTATCTCCAAGGTCTCTCAGGTTGACTCACACAAGCACAGCCTGAACACTCTACAAATATAGCTGCTGTTTGCAGCCTTTTGACACCGGGCCTCCAAAGGAGCTTAGCTGGCTTAACTGGCTGCAGATACTTTGAAGTTTCAAAACACATTAGATGCAAGACTGAACAACTGGTTATAAGGACATGGAATGTACAGATGTTGGGAAATAACACAAAGTAATATTTTTAGGTGATTTCAGTAGTATATAAGCATGCTTCTATATTATAGTATTTACATTTATAATCTGAATTTATTTTATGGACCTGAAGATTACAATTTTAAAACCAATGGATACCATTTATCAGAGTGGAATTTCCAAAGGTTTTGAAAAAAGATGTACTCATCATTTTGTTTTCACACATTTTTCATAATAATTTACAGCTGTATTCAAGAGAAAAAAAGTCTCAATAATATTACTTGTTTTCACCAAACCATTCGGAAGCACTTAACTACACACTACAAACGTTCTAGTTGCTAGAGAAGACATCATAATGAATAAACCATGAGCATTTATCTCCTGTGTTTAGCACATTATTTAAATCTGTTCTCCCCTTTATTGGCACTTCTTGCTTTAGTAGCTTCTTTGGTTTTCCCCTCTTATTCTAGCAAACTCTGCTTTACTCTAAATAAACATAGCTTTTTAGCTATGTCCCTTTTCCCATATGACTGAAAAAATTTAGTTGGAATCACTATGTTTACATTCATGATTCTCTATTACCTCTCTCAAGCCTGTTTCATGTTTTCCTATTCCCCAAATCCCCATTCCCCTAGGTTCTCCTTGAGTTTAGCTAAAGTTTGAAGCTAAATAACTGTAGTTGAGACCCTCCTCAGTTGTAAGCCATCAGACTGTAAACCAACCCCTGTCTCCGTCTGTGTCAATTCTCTCTCTCTTGGGCAATATGCACCATTCTCCCTATTATGTATCCATTGTGCCTTTTTGCTCTGAATCTTGCTCTTCTTACTCTAGAAATGTATACCTCTGTGATTCCTCCTCTTTTTATTTCCGCTCTATCATACTATGTTAGATTGTAACGCAAAACCAGGAAAAGCAAACATTTTAGTCTCCACTCCCTCTTTAGCTCCAGTTCTTTCTTCTTTTATGCTCAGATGTTTTGGGAGAGAGATGCAGTTTCTCAGTATCTCTTCACTTGGACACTGCTTGTGATTGTCATTTGTTTGGACTAAGGTCTCAATTCCACTAGATATGTTTCAGTTCTCACCTTATTTAACCACTCATAGAATTTCATAAATTGAACAGGATTGATTTCTTTCAACTTGTTTTCCTTGAATAACCACTTTCTTGGTCTTTTGTGAATTACTTTGTACTTTGCCCAGACACTCATCCAGTTAGATGTCCTTTACATGAGTTTTGAACGTTAGATGTCTTCAAGGTTCAGCCTGGGTGCTAGTGTGTTGTCATTTACCCTTCTTCTCCCAGATTCAAGGCATCAAATGGTAACTCACAGGCAATACTCCAAAAACTTTCATCACTTGATTCAACTCTCACCCTGAACCGCTAATGAATGTATCTGAATACTTCCTGGATATCTACAGTTAGAGATCTAACAAGAAACTCAAATTTGTCATGTGCAGAATTGAACTCACAATCCTGTGCTTCAACATTGATTCCTCTCCAACTGCTACCATTTATGTCGGGATGTCCCCACAAAGCCTCATGCAGTCATGCGGGTGGGTTCTAGAGTTTGTGATTGATTCATGGTCCAGTGCTGGGATGATGGGTGTGAGCGCTACACTTGTCCTGGGACAGGGAGCCTACATACAATATAAGGGAGAGAAAGAGACTTGCTCTTTCTGTTCCTCCCTTTTTGCTCTTGTTGCTTTTGCTGTTTTCTACTGCCATGAACTGTTGCTCTGTGCCGTGTGTCATTCTGCCTCAGAGCCAGTCAAGTATGGACTGAAACCTTCACAAACTATGAGCTAAATAAATCTTTCCTTCCTTCATTTTGAGCATTTGGTATTTTGTCTCAGCAATGAGAGAAAATTAACCAATACACCAACATTTTCCTTTTAGATTAGTTTCATTACTGAATCCACCTTCTTCTCACAACCCATGTTCAATCTCTGAGCCACCTTCCCTCCTTAATGCCTTTGGTGACCACTGAATGGAAGACTTCAGCTCTGCTCACAAGGACACTGTAATCTGTAAAATTAATAAATCTGGAAAGTTCTTGGGGTGAAGCTAGAAAGTGCAAGAAAATATGGCTTTAAGTAAATAAGTAAGTGTGGAATTTTTAACTTAGCTTTTAAAATGAGTCTTAGAGGTGCTCACATGTCCTCAAAGGTTCCATTTTGTTTCTGGCAACAAGGTGGTCCACATCCGGGACTGCAGTCCAGTCTTCCTCACTGCTCAGAGGACCTAGGGTTCACTCTGCGGTGCTGCTCCTGGTTTGCACTTACTGACCTTTTACATTCTCTTATCAGATAGAAACATATGGTATCTGACCCTCTTACAGAAATCTGGTTCAAGAACATTTGTACCTCAAATGTAGGCATAGAAAAGTGGTTTCTAGGCAACCAAAGCACATATTTATTTTTAAAATTCATGGTTCAATGACAATTTGAATCATCTGACATTGAGTAGCTTATAGAGTCCTAAGCTCCGTGCTTCTAATAGCTGTCTCAAAAGAACTATGTTCTTTGATCAAAATGATTTTATAGGTGAATCCTGTTTCATAATAGTTTCGGAAACAAAAATTGTGCTTATGTTCAAATCTTAAAATGAAAATCAATTATAATAGTTTATTAAATATATGTTCATAAATATTATTATTTATACTTCAAGTAATGTTTGTGAGACATAGTGCTTGAACAATACTTTCTACATGTATTTGTGACAAGAAGACCAAGAATTACATTTAATATTATCTAAACTTACATTTCCACTTCTGTGTTACTCTTCAGAGTAGAATATCTCAAAAGTGAATTCATGTTAATGGCTGCACATACACATGTATGATAGAAAAAGTAACAGCTAACATTTGTTGAAAGTCCATTCTATGCAAAGTACTTTGTTTCAAGGTTCACAGACATTACTTCATTTAATTTTCACCAGGGAAATAGGTACCATTTATAACTCCATTTCCTCCATGAGAAAACTAAGGCTGAGCAAGATGAAATAATGCTTTCAGTATCCAAAAACTAACATGTAAATAAAGCCATGACTTGATGTTATAGCATACAGGGATAGCACACTGATTTCACAATTTAGAGTTCTTACCTGCAGCCTATCTTACCTGCAGTGAATTGCCCACTGAAAGCTAAAGTTCCTTATCTCCTATATGGTTCATATTCTTTAATCGTAAATCTGCAGCTGGTAAGGTGAGCAGTGAAACCCATGTTGTGACCTGCATTATTTCATATACACTGGTTCACTTCTCAGATCTTTAGGAAGACATCATTTTTTCTCAAAATGGATCTTAATAAAATCCCTTTCACAAAATGTACACTGACATCCTAAATGTTATATGCAGTTTCTTGTGTGAAAGTGCTCAACAAGTACTGTTGGACTAATAAGTGTGGAGTGTCTTCCTTTCCTTCCTCTCTCCTCTCTTTGTTCTTTCTCCATTACTCCTCCTACCCTTTCTAATATGACTGTGTCTATGATTGAGTTTACTGTTCACAACTTTTTTTTCTCCGTGTTTGCATTTTAGTTTTTGGCACTCTCCGACAGTACTGGCCTTCACGTTCTGAGGGGGTCAGATAAAGCTCAGCCTCCAAGACCACAGTGTTAGTTAGGTCCTCCTCTTCAGTCAGCCTTCTGAATCAGTGACTCTCTGGATACAAAACCAGTTTGTCTTCTTTTCTACAAGCCAGACTCTGCTTTATTGTCCAGGAAGTATATTTTATCTGGAGAACGGGTAAATGGCGAGTTCTATATACCTACTCAATTTTGTTTTTAGGAGTCCATGGAGACAGCAAACATTAATGTCATATGAGGTTGACTCTATCCTTTGAGTGGGTGAATTTCTGTGCTTCCCTGTGCTAGAATATAAAGGAATACTCAGTCATTATACACACAACACACATATTGGAAGAAGAGAATAAAACAAAAAATTTGTCTGTGATCCTTGTGATCTCATAAGTAGAGTGTTTAGGCCCTCAGAACTGTGCAGATTCAGATAATAGTCCTGAAATCAGCAAACAAAGCAGGAGTGTAGATGCCCGATGTTTCACATATAAAAAGTTATGAAAATACAACTTCAAATTTTGTTAAATCATTTAGTGCAGTTTTGCTAGCTGACTTGGTTATTCTATAAAGCCAGGCTTGGAGCACCAGCTATAATTTCAATAGAAATGATAATATTAACTTTTCAGCAGCACAAGAATCATGTTCACTTACTCATCCTTCCCTCATCCCATTCATTCAAAGGCAGCAGGATCTAAGCTCCAAGAAGTCAAGGAAGCCCTCTGTCGAGTCTGCTCTTATATTAGTGAGATTTCCCCTCACTGGGAAACAATACCCACACCCACCATCTGAAGGGGGAGAAGGTTAATTTGGATCATGGTTGCAGGGGATTCAGGCCATGGTTAGCTGGCTCCAGGCAGGAACATCATAGCAGAAGGATATTGTGGAGCACAGCTGCATAGTTCACGGCAGCCAGGAAGCAGAG
The DNA here is from genome assembly GCA_004027595.1 of Dinomys branickii. Classification (NCBI taxonomy): domain Eukaryota; kingdom Metazoa; phylum Chordata; class Mammalia; order Rodentia; family Dinomyidae; genus Dinomys; species Dinomys branickii. The sequence continues at coordinate 10,083 of PVLD010018272.1, read as the reverse complement.
TAGGAAAACAGTGCCAGAGAAGAAGGGGCCAGGGACTAGATATAGGCCCCAAGATCAGGCCTCTTTTTCTGACTTTGACACACTTAGAAATGTGTTTTACAAATTACCTGGGTATCTCACAAACCAAGCAAGTTGACACAGTCATGTTAACCCACCACATTCCTATTTTCCCTGCTTCTACAAAAGTACTGGCACAGAGCGGGCATATTACAAATATTTGCTTCATAAAAGAATGCCTTTCCCAGCAGATTGATGTCTGAGGGTTCTGTCTTAAATGTAAGGAGGACCCTCTTTTCAGGACTGAAAAATCTCTCCATGGCTTTATGGGTTTAAATAAATGCTTTTCTGACATAAACTCATTGTGCCTTTCTCAATATCTGCCACTTCTCTGTGGGAGACCTCCTGTGAGGGGGCAAACCTGTGACTCTCACAATCAAGGTCAGGCACTCAGGTTCAGTACTGCCTTGTGACAGTCTGGGAATAATGAAGGTGCAGGACCTGTGGTCACTGCTCAGCAGAGGGAAGAGGGCCTTGCAAACCCTTTGGGTGTCATCTCCAGTGTTGTTGAACATCACAGATCAGAAGGCTTGCAAAACACAGCTAGAAATTTACAGGATCTGCCTGGAAAGGAGACAGGTTTTCAGTAGATTTATCACAGCATTCACTGTGATTGCTTCAAGGCAGAAGGAACCATAAATATGAGGATGAGAGTGAATCTGAGGTTCGAGCATTTTAATTTCAAAGAAATAAATATGTGGGCATCACAGGGGCCCTTGTCTCCCGGCTGTTTCTGCGTTAGTCATTTGTCATCTTTCTGGTAGCTGGTGGGATTGTGGGGTGTGGAACCCAGCACTGAGCCTGTAGGAGGTCAGGCTTACTCATGAATTTCAAACTCGCAAGACTCCAGAAGAGAGGTCTTCAAAATTGACTTGCCTAGCCCTGGATCTCACTTAGGTAAACCTAACTTACCTAGGATATTGGTTTTATGTACATGTGACTGAAAATTCTCCTTCGGTCTTTATTACAAGGAATTTTATTTTTCCTATGTCTTATGTTCAGTGTGGCATTTAATTATGGACTTTTTTGTTTTATTTTGAAGATGATTTTTAAAGGACACCAAAGATTTGTGTAACATCTTCCTGCAAATATAGAGAGAAAATAAACACTTAAAGTTAGCTTGACCTCCTCTCTAGTCTTTTTGTTTTAAAAAATTCTCTTTGGCAACCATAAGGCTTACCTCTCCTGTTTTTTTTTTTTTTTTTTTTTTTTCTGGTGACAGCAAGAAGACACAGTCCTATGATAAATCCATTATGCCCTATGGACTCCTGGTTTAACCATTTAAGAGAAATATACACAGAACCCAATAACACTTCAGTGCAAGACAATCATAAATAGGGTCCACAGTTTGCCAGAGGAGCAAATTGAAGAGAAGCTCTGGGACTGAGAGAGGGTGGAAAAGGAATATATTTTGTACCCAAAGCATAAATAATTTGAAGAGTAACATAAAGGATGTATATTAGGAAATAGAGAAGTCGACTTTGTAGAGATGGGACGGGGACCTAGTTACGGAGGGAGGGAGGGAGAGGAGAGGAGAAGGGGAAATTAAAAAGAATAAAATGCAATGTGTATACATACCAACCTCCATGGTGAATGTATATTTATGAATGAGGAACATGTACGAAAGAAATAAATTCATTGAAAATAAAAGGAGCACATTTTGGTATAGTCACTTCACTATAGATGAATTAAAGTGGGTTTTTTGAATGTGGGGTTTTCTGATGTGGACAATTTCATGCTTCTCAATGTAAAGATATTTTTAAAAATGTTACCAAGTAGATTTACAATAAATGACCCTAATGTCATGTTTTTTGAGTTCATCTATGACCATACCCTCACATGCCTCCACCAGCCCTGGCAAGGATATGTGACAGACTCTGAGGGTGGCTTCCACATCCAACGTGGTAAAGGTTTTTAAATTATTGATAAATATCACCCCACCATCCACAATTTTGTTTTCTGTGGTTTAACTTATGTACAGTCACTACGATCCAAAAATGTGGAGCAAAAATTCCAGAAAGAGTTCGAAAGTTTTAGGATATGCACTGTTCTGTGTGGCATGATGGACTCTCGCACTGTTGTCTTCTGTCTACTCAGGATGCATGTCGTCCCTTTGTCCACGATATACACACTATCTGCGCTACCCACTCAGACACCCGGTAGCATCCTAGTTATCACATCAACTGCCATGAATGTGCACTGGTCAGGGCTCCTGTTCCCCTTATTTTACTTAAGAAAGACCCCAAAAGGCAAGAATGTGACGGCAGCAATTCTTTTATTTTTGTTACCAGGAATCGAACTCAGGAAATTGCTCTTGCCAGGCAGGTGATTGTGCCACTGAACTAGATCCCCAGCTGATGGCAGCAATTCTGATATGTCAGAGAGAAGCTGTAAAGTGCTTCATTGAAGTGAAAGTTCTTAGTGAAGAAAGAAAAAATGTTATGTTGTGGCTGCTGAGATCTCTGGTACAGTGTTAAAATTCTTCTATTTTATTACTATTATTGACTAACAGTGACAAGTAGAACTTGTTACTAACTAACAAGTAAAACTTTACCATATATGTGTACATGCAGGAGAAAACAATGTACATAGGTATGCTAGCTTTCTGTTTTTGAGACCGAGCAACCTGATATGTACAATTTGAGGAGAAAGGCTTTACTTTGGCTCCTGGTTTCAGAGGGCTCAGTCCACTTCTGGCTGATTCCAAGGCAGAATACACACGATGGTGGGGGTGAAAGACAGAGGAAAGCTGCTCACCTCATGATGAGCAGAAGAGAAAGAGGAAGGGCCAGGGACAATAACACATCCTTCCAGGTCACACTCCCTTGACTCACGTCTTTCAACAAGGCCCTTCCTCCTAAGAACACATTTAGTTATAAGCCCACCAGTGGCTTAATCATTGATGAGCATAGTACAGTACCCCCATAATCCAATTACCTGTTAAAAGCCCACCTGGAACCCATGAGACTTTTCTGGGACAGGTTAGCACTAAACTGTAAAAATGTGATCTAGCTATATCCTTGGTATTAGGCAAAGACTGAGGGGGAAGGCATCAGAACATATTCCTTGTGGGTAAGAGACAAGAACTACAAATACTTTGGTGAGAAGTAATTTACTTGATAGGAAGTTTATCCTTTAAAAGTTTTCAATTCACTGGTTTATAGTATACTTACAAAGGTGTGTTACCACCAACAAATGCTGTTTTACTGAATTGTATCACCATAATTTTAGAACATTTTCATCATCCCCCAAAGAAATATCGTATCTCTTAACAACTGATCTCTCTACAACTTACAAGTTGCTATCCCTATCCACCCACCAATTTCCTTATTACCACTATGCTAATTTGCTATTTCTGGACATTTGCAATGTGTCATCCTTTGTGACTGGCATTTTTCATTAAGCAGAGTGTTTTTGAAGTTCACCAACATTGTCACATGTATCAGTACTTTGTTCACTTTTATTGCTAAGCAGTATTCCAATGTATTAACACATCAATTTATTTATTTGATGAATACTTGAATTATTTCTATCTTATGTCTAGTATGAATAGTATTGCTATGAGCATTGATATGTAGGTTTGCCTGAAGATGTATGTTTTCACTTCTCTTGGTTGTATATACAAGAATAAAATTAGTATCCTATGGTAACGGTGTTTAACACTTGAGGAAATAAAATTACTGCAGCTTTTAGTAGTGAATGTGTATTGATCCTTGTTTTTAAAGTTTATTGAAGTATTGATGCAGTGCAGCCAACTAACGAATTTACATACTCACTATATTTGATTTAAAATTGAAAAAGAATCATACTTTCCAAAGGATAAATAAAATACTGTGTTGCTCCAGAAAGTTCTTAATTTAGAACGGGAGGTGGATCATGAAGTTGCAAGGTGCTGGGAATTTAGAAAGCAGTGAGAGAGAGAGAGAGAGACAGAGAGACAGACAGACAGAATGACAGAGACAGAGAGAGACAGAGAGAGAGAGAGAGAGAGAGAGAGAGAGAGAGAGAGAGAGAGAGTGTGTGTGTGTGTGTGTGTGTGTAGGAGGTCAAGAAAAACACCTGTAGGAGATAGAATATTGTCAACAGAAACAGTTGGGAGAACCAGACAATGAACTAGTTTCATAAAGCAAGAGATCTTCATACCCTGAGGTGTGAGCTGAATGAAAGGTACACAAATCTGTAGGAAATCAGGCAACACAAGGTAACTGGGAAACTGGTCTGGGAGAAAGAAATGCAGATGCCTGAGAGCCTCTGACCTTTGAAGCAAGCTTCAAGGAAATTATTATTGATTTATTTTCCTTTAATCCTGAAAGGAATAAAAAAGGACACCAACCCGGAAATGCTTTGAAAACAAAACCAGCTATGGAAAAGTTTATCATTATTGAAGCATTAAATGGAAAAAGCAATATTTAAACTACTTATACTACAATTTTATTTTTTACTTTAAAAGTCAGAAATGCATATTATAGAAAATTAATGTACTGATGAATAGAAAATAAAAATCAATAATAATCTTTAAACCAGGGGCAATTAATTCTAACATTTTTAAACATATATATATGCATTTTTATATTGCAAATCCTAGTAAAGTGACCTGAGACCTTCATACAAGGAGATCCCCAAAGGCAGCGTCTAGAAGGAAATTGAGAATATCTGCCTGCTTCCTTTTCTTAGGGTTAGTGGATGATGGATTGTCATGCACCCTAAGCATAATGATTACATTCCCTGTTCTATACTGAATCCCACCCAGGGGGTCACCCTGCCTATATCTTGGCTACCTATCACCATGGCCTGGGTCATCCTGCCTGCCAGCAGGCTGAATCCTACCTTCCTTGCTAAGTTTCCTAAATCTTCCACTGGCCCCACATAGCAGGTGCTGTTTTCTGGCCCAGAGTGATCATATGATTGAGGTGGAGGCAACACGTATCTTCCTGGTTGCTAATGTTTATATATCTAAAGGGAATATTTTAGGAGACATTTTTAGGGCACTGAAAGATGCATTAACTGTAGGGGAGAAAGAGGACTGTGTTATTGAACAACTCCTATGTCAGACATAGCACTAGGAATTTTTCATATGGAGGGTCTTTGATGGAGATAATCTTGCTAGGAGGGGCAATGTCCATAGCACAAGGCACTTTTCGTGTATAGTAGGATGTCAGTCAAATCTTAGGTTCCCACACTCAGTTCACTTCTCCAAATGGCAGACTTCATAATTATCTGCACTTCTGTGACCAGGTTAATACTTGGCCCATAGTAAATGTGTGTGAAAAGTTCCATGGCTAGTCAACCTTCATCTGCATGGCTTCACAGGCAGAATGCTGTCATCGTTTCTTGGATAGGCAGTCATTTCTCAGCAGAAAGCAAAGGACACTACCTTCCTAACCTGACATTCCCACTCCAGTTTAGTGGCTGGAGTTATGAGGGGCGGGTAGTTGGAGGAAGGCTGAAGGTTTTCAATCTATAACCCAGAGGCCTGAGAAATGAGCAGCAATCACACTACTTTAGACTGGCTGGTTTTGCACTCTTCACTGCAGATGGTGTTAGGATATGTGTTGTGTATCTGTTTGTCTGTGTCTGAGTTTGTGCATATATGTTTCTTTCTCCCCCCTTTGCCCTGGACCCACTCATCACCCTCGCCTCCAAGCATTCCTTCACACATAGTAGGTACTCAATAAATGTTTGTTGAAATGCACAGAAAGGAATGAAAAATACATTTGGGGCAAAGAAGGAACCATGTTGTTGATGTTATTACTGTTGCATTGGGGAGGTGTATACCTTTTATGGCTTGTCCTTGCTTTGGCTGGAATCCCTAGTTTTTAGGGTTTTATAACACTCATTATAAATTCCTTCTGGATGGAAACTTGGCTAAGCTTCTTGGCCTTGAGCTTTTAATTGATGCTATGCTTATTGGAATGTGAAAATATGAGTTCTTATCTTTACGATGCTCTTTTATGCCTGTGTAATTTACAAATATTTTGGTGCCTCCATAGGCTTTCACTGACTTGTTATTGGTTTTTACAGAAATGAAATCTAGATGCCCGAATGACAGGGCTGTAAAGTAGCTGTTAGAGGCTGTACAGCATCGACTTCTTGAGCAGCCTGTTGTCTTATATGGAAATATGTTGTAGGTTCTACAAAGAAAACCCTCTTGATGCCGCAGGAAGAGCTATAGATGACCCACACCTAGCTTTCCAGGCTGCCTCCTCATAAAGGGACTCCAGTCCATCTCAAACCCAGCACCACCTGTTCATGCACACACTTTCAAAACTCTGTCCAGCTGGTTTGGTTTTACATTCCATTCTATAGTGGGGAGCCCAAGCTATTGGTGTTAGAGAAGTGAATGTATGCTTTGTGAGTTAGAGCTGTAATGTACCTAGCTTCATTCATTTACTGAACTAATGTTCATTGCATTCCATTGCATAGTCATTGCTAAGGGTGCACACAAATAAGTGACACAGTGAGAGCCTCATTGATGATTTCACTACCTAGTCATTGAGATCAGCATATACGTAATAAATTTATACTGTAATGAGTGTAGGTCAAGAGTAGAGTGTCTTAGGCCCTTTTTCATCACTGAAACATGATGCCTACACCCATAATTGGAAAGATGAGATTTTAGCTCATATTTCAGTCTATAGCTGACTGGCTCTAATGCAGAACAGCATGACACAGGGGTGTGGTGGAGGAATAGCTGCTCGCCTTGTGACAGACAGGAGAGGCAGGGAGGGAGATAAGGCCTTGTAAGGCACACCTCCAGGGATCCTCCCCTTCTGAGCAGATCCCATCTCCAAACAGCAAGTTAGCTGAAAGCCTTCCAGAGCCAATCATCTTCCAGAGTCCCTGTCTGTGAGCACATGAGGTTTTGGTGCACATCTTAATGTAGACTCAGGGCAGCACACTTTGAGGGCACTAAGAAGGCAGCCCCAAGCAAGTTTCTTCTTTTGGTAACGAACTCTTTCTCAGGCAATTCTAGGATGCATTCCAGAGATTGTTCTACTGAAAGGGAATCCAAATTTTAGACAAAGGCCTGCTAAGAAAGCCCACCAAGAATGCCTGTCAAAACCAGCAGACATGTCCAGGCAAGTCTGATAACAAAATATTCCCTCTTGGGATAATCCCTGATTCTACTGCCTTTGTGCAGCTGATGGTCTTGCAATGTAACTTGAGATGCTCAAATTCTCTAACAACCCATGATGTCATCCAACCCTCCAGTCCTATGTGCCAAACTTCCCTTTGTACCTCCCTGCTTACCTTTAAAAGCCCTAAAAATTCACAGGGCAGGACTCTGACTCTTTAGGAGAGATCTTAGTCAGAAACCTCCTAAACCATTTTGGTGCTGTTTCTTTCTGTGTTTGGTCTGTTTTTCTGCAACACTACTAGAGAGCACAGGGGTTTTTCTAGCCACCTTCATATCCTAAATCCCACAGGAAGACTGTAATAGGCTCCTTCAGAGTCTGATAACTTCCCACTATGGATTGGCATATAATTCGCTGCTATATTGGCCGGATTTCCCATTGCTAAACAAAATACTCGATACCTTAAAGAAAGAGAGGTTTGAATTCGGTTCAGGAATTTAATGGTTCCACCGCTCGCTGGCTCCGGGCAGGAGCATCATGGGAGAAAGGCGTGGCGGAGCAAAGCTGTGCACCCCCTGGTGGCTGGGAAGCAGAGTGCTCCTAAGAGAAACACTCCGGAGTCACGGCTGCACTGGCCCACCTCCTCCACCCGGGCCCTACCTGCTAACAGCGTGTTCCACGTGAACATCTGTGGATTAACCCAGTGATGAGAAGAGCACCCGACGATCCAGTTGCCTCTCCATGAGTTCTCAGTCTATTCTTCAACCAATCTACCTCTCCAGTTCAGTAACGAATGTATACAAAATCATGTATTTTGAAGCACTTCTGAGAAGAAAGATGGCTTTATTCTAGGCAGTCCATATAAAAGGATGCCACAGAGGTGGAGTTGAAATTGAAATCTATACTTTAAGATTCCAAATCTAACAGTGCTTCATGGTTTTTTTGGGGGGGGGCATCAAGAATTCCATGGCAATTTTTTGAGTGGTGTATCTGAAGGGCTTTTTGTCATTATACTTAGAAATATCCTAGATGCCAGAACTGCCAAAGTACTATGCTGCCAAAGGCTTCCAGTCACATGTGTGTCTGTTTCTCACTCAGCTTCGTCTGTCAGTGATGGTTGGCCCAGGGCTGCATTATAAGTTTTCTAGGCCCCAGATATTTGTTTCTCCAATAAAAATCTTAAAATTTTATTTTACCTCACTGGTAAAAGATAAATATATTAAAACTATAAACACTTCTTTTCGCCTAATTTCAATTTGTTCATCTGTTTAAATAAATATTCACATAGTTCCTAGGCCCCTAAAAATATCAGGTTCATGACTGTACCTTCTGAATCTAATAGGTAGGATGGCCTTCACTCAACCTGAATTTGTCTGAATTAGACAAGCCAGAAACTTGGAATTTATTCTTAATAATTGTTTCTATCTATACATGTCAATCACCATCTGCCATCAAATTTATTACTCAATTTTCTTCTGATGTTATAAGTTTTCTTCATTTCCATAAGTCTGCTTTCACCTACCTGGTCTAAAAAGCCATGGTGTCCTGATTGGTCTCCCCACATTCTCTGTCATATTTCTCCCCTCTGTTACTATCAGTGCTCTAAAATGAGCTTTGGAAGACAAATCTCTCACAAGGCTTCCAGGGCATCTCCATCTTCTTAGGATAATAAAAAGCTAAGTCCACAGAAGTAGTGAGCAGAAGCATGGTTATTAGAGGAGAAGCCAGGTGAGAGCGAAAACAGATTGGCTAATGGGCTCAAAATCACAACCAGATAGGAGGCGTAAATTCTGGTGTTCCATTACAAAGTAGGTGATGATCGTGAACAACATTGTATTGTAAAATGAATGTCCTCAAATGTATGTGATGATGGATAACCTAAATATCTCGAGATGACAACGCATAATGTATAAATGTACCCAAATAGGCACTGTATCCCATAAAGATGTCTAATTTTTATCTGTCAAAGAAGCAATGGAAACATAATCTTAACATAACCTGTAAGTTCCTAGAAAAGCAAGCTCCTGTCTGCCTCATTAAACTTATCCCATAATATTCGCACTCTATCTACCTTGGCCATGCTGTGTTTCTCTCAATTCCTTGGAGGCAGCTTTGGCTGTTGCATCTCAGGATTTGGGAACATATCCTTTCTCCTGAAATTCCCTTCTTATTCCCTGACATGCAAAATCAATTACTAGTCATTCCTTACAGCTTTCTTTAAGTGTCACTGGGTCAGGATTCCCTGACCTACCATGTCGTTTCAATCAAGAAATATATTTTGTTAGTAAAATATGTTTTGGTTGCATAATGTTTTATTTTTATTTACTTTTTTTTTGTTTGATTAGATTGGTTTGATTTTGGCACATATAAGGCAGTGTTGCTGAGAAAAACATTTCAGGCCTGGACACTTGCCTGCACCTCACTGGTGAGCCGCTGGTAAACCACTGTAGGAGGGGAAATAATTTTTTTTTAAATTTTATTTTAAAGACAAAAGAATGGAGACATCTGACAAAATTATACAGTATATAGAAGGGAATTAGCACTGGATGTTGTATTACATAATGTTATCTTCACATTAGTTAACACAAAAACATTACAGAGAAGATAGTAGGGAATTTGCACTGAATGTTGTACAATATAAAGTTATCTTCACTTCTGTTAATACAAAAATGATTAAGGAAATACAGAATTATAGAAAACATAGAAGGAAATTAGCTCTGGATGCTGTCCAACATACTGTTACCTTCACCTTTGTTACTCAGTAACACAGATGATGGCCCAATTGATCATTCAATTTTTCTCCTCCCTCATCTCTGTTGCCCCACCACTCAATCAGTCATCTTTCCTGTGATAATAACTGTACTCCTGAGTTTATCTATACCGTTGGACTCTCGCCTTGGGAAGAGATAAAGATGCCTCAGACTATACTATAACATACATGGGTGTATAT
>PVLD010018271.1:0-39468 GCA_004027595.1 Dinomys branickii | reverse complement strand
ACTTTGTAAACATCCTGAGCCTGTGGAAGAGGAGGGCATGGAGGTTATGTGAGAGGTACACGCCCCCTGGGTGGGGGTAGGCTGTTTACAATGTAGGGTAGAAAAAGAGGCTGCTAGCAGCCATTCCTGCCTTTGGCTGGTTGATTTTGCTGTGCTCTGCTGCCCTGAACAGTTTGCCCTCTGCCATGTGCCACTCTGCCTCTGAACCAGCCAAATATGGACTGAAACCTCCACAAACTGTAAGCTAAATAAATCTTTCCTTCCTTCATTTTGGGTGTTCGCTTTTTTGTCTCAGCAACAAGAGAAAAGTAACCAAGACAGAGGCATAACCCAGGAAATGAAAGCAGCCTCCAAATACTGGCAGATGAGAAACAGATTCTCCTGTAGGGCTGTCAGAGGGAACTAGCTGCTGGCGCCTCGATCTGGGCCCCATGGGAGCAATTTCACATTTCTACCCTCCACCGTTAAAAGAAAATAAATAAGTATATTGTTTTAAGCTACTAATTTGTACTAATTTTTTCAGCAACAGTGAGAATCAACTACTCCTTTACTCATCATTTGAGAATCTTTATTATGCTAACTTTATTTTTTAAAGAGAATAAAAAATAATTTTAAAACTTTAGAAACAATACAGAATTTCACTAAACAAAATGATAGGAATTCAACCACGGTTGTTACATTGCATATGGTTATCTTCAAGTTAGCTGTTCAGATTGCCAGATATAAGCACATCATGCTAATTTTTAATTCATGACTCATTTGACTCATAGTTCAAATTATATGGTACATGATGCTTTGTTGTCTAACTTTTATGAACTCTTTGAAAATCTAATTATTTTGGGTTGCGAGCATGTGTCCCTTGGGGCTGTCAGCTAAGCTGTCTGATAATGTGTCTGGGTCACTTTTCTTCTTGCTTAGACAAAACACCTGACATCCGTAACTGCAAGGAGGAAAGGTTTATTTTGGCCCAAGGGTGCAATCCATGGCTGGTTGGCTTTGAGTTATACCACATGGCCCAGGAGCGTAGTAAGAGAAAAGTATCTTGCTTCATGGCACTCAGGAAGCGTAGAAGAAAGGGTGGGTGGCGTACACCCTTTCAGGTCAGGCCTCCAGTTTCCTGTCTCTTCAGAGCAGACCCCAACTCCTAATACCTGTATTGCCCTTATAATAAAATCACCTTTCAAAATGCTGCCTATGAGCACACAAGGATCTTGGGGTAAATCTAGATAAAAATCATAACATATTTACTTAAGAATATGAGGAAACTACTCCCTAAATGCTGTCACTCCAACGATTTTTAAACAGAGGACAGGAAATTAACCCAACCCCAAAGTAGAGAGCATGGGCAAAGTCTACATCAGGAAATTTTCCTGTTCTAGGACTTGCTCGGAAACTCAGAGCAAAGCAATCCTGAGGAAGGAGAGTCTTCTGACTGTGACCACCTGTCCTGGGGCTTGAAGGGGAAAGAAAGCACATGGCCAGCTGCTCAGTGCACACCTGTGTGTATCAGTTCTTCCTCTCAGCACTTTCTATCATGCGCCAGTCACTCCAGGCGACCCCATGATCTTGCTGTAATCTCTGCAGCTAGGAGTTACTGAGTCTCCACAGGCCGTGTGAGTAAAGGCAAATGACAGACTCTCTTCCCCACTCTCTCTTCCAAGTGCTGCCTGGTGATCCTCCACCTACGTATCTGGCACTCATACTTGGTTTTCTGGGATTTTTCTAAGGCATTTCATTAGGAAATCTTTTAGATTCTTCAAAGCAGCCGCTGAAGGAAGGAGCCAATAACCCACGTGAATTTTCCCTCTTACCATCTTCCTTCTCTACCATCTTCTTCAAAACTGGGCTGAAATGATAGCTACCGGGAGGTGGAAGGGGGCAGTTAACATGAGTGCACAGACAACAGCGGAAGAAGAGAGGTAGGTGTGAGCGTGCACAGCACCTCACTCAGCCATCAGTGTGGAAACTGAGATAGGCCCCAAGAGCTAGATCCCTGGTTTTAGAAGCAGTGTCTTCTCAAATAAGTCTTCTCTATAGTAAATAATATTGTTTTTTCATGCTGTTGGTTTTCTTGTCTTAAATTTTCAGGGGAGACATTTTATGGACCAATTTCTCGCAGAGGTACCCAGCCAGAATCCAGCCTACTCAACTCCCACACTTTGTGCGTGGCATTTGAACATGCCTTGTGTTTTCAACTCTCTTGTTCATATTCTGTGAGTAATGCCATATCCAGTCCATTCTTATGGTGCCAATGAGCAGTAAGATTTTTAAAAATTTATTTGTAAAATAAAATTTCAAGGGGAAGGGAACCAAGCTGAATCAATATCTGTGAAATTTTTCTTCAGACAATTTGACTTGGTGGAAGACACTCGTGCAGTGAAAAAGAAATTTCTAGAAATCTTTGTCTTTGCTTTAAGTATTTTATAATTTGGGAAAGTTATTTATCACTTCAGCTTTACAAAATTAATTCACACAATGGCACACATATTCACTGAGAGGACAAAATAATAAGAGTCATAATCATTAATAAAGGAAAGATACTGAACCAAACAGCACACACTTAGAACACAAAAGTCCAGAATTAAATAGCAGCACATGTCCTTAAAGAGATAAGGAAGGAAAATATAAACTATATATAAATCTCCTTTCCCTCACATTCTCCCTTCTTTCATCACCACACATAACTCATGTTTTAACTCTTTACCTGCACATGCTGCTCAGTGTTATTTTAGGAGGAGGAGGAGATGTTTATCATACATAACAATCACATTCATTGTCGAGAATTTGCACCTGTACATAATTTTTCTTAACTCATCTTTTTTCCCATTCCCCTGCCCTCTCTTCACCTCTTCTTCCCCTCCCCCCTTTACATGATCTTTGCTTCCAGGTTTTTCCATTTCATTCTCTTTTATTAATCCTTTTTCCTTTATTCACCTCCCCTCCCCTCCCCTCTTGGCTCCCCTCCCATTTGAATATGTTCTTGCTACTTTCCAATATCTGCCTTCATTTTGCTCCTCATTCACACATTAGGTTTCTCACGCAAAAGAAAACTATGATACTTAAACTCATGTGTCTGGCTAGGCATGGTGGCACACACCTGTAATCCCAGCACTCAGGAGGCTGAGGCAGGAGGATCATTGTGAGTTCAAGACCAGCTGGGCTACAAAGTGAGCTCCAGCCCAACCTGTACTGTACAGTGAGACCCTGTCTCAAAAAGACCAAAAAAAAAAGTGTGTCTGATTTATTTCACTTAAAATTATGGTCTTGAGGTACATCCATTTACCTAAAAAATATCTCAAATTTATCCTTATTTGTGGCAAAGCAGAACTCCATTGTATATAAATGCCACATTTTCTCTATCCATTCATCTGCTGATGGGCATCTAGGCTGTTTTCAAGATTTAGCTGATATAAATTGTGCTGCTATAAACAGAGGCATGCATATCATTGTGATATGATGCTTTTAACTTTTTTGGCAAGATATCTACAAAGGGAATAGCTGAGATTAAAAATTATTCAGAGGACACTTGGAAAAATTCAAATGCTAGTTGGATATTTCTTTATATTTAGGAATTGTTATCAGTTTTTAGTTGTGAGAATGGTATTGTGAGTATAATTTAAGATATGTGTTATGTTTTAGAGATACACACTAAAGTAGCCATGTCTAAAATGATACAGTGCCTGAGATTCTCCGCAAGACAATCAGAAGGTAGGGGAGAGGAGCTCAGGTAAGTGGATGGGGGAAACCAGGAAATAAAACTAGAGTGGAAATGGACTTGATGATTCTTACAGATACATGAGGGGTAGGTGGGGAGTGGGGAGTGTCAATTGCATAGCTCTTCTCTACTTATTTATATTTAAAAATTACTGTAATAAAAAAGTTTTTAAATAGCACCTGTTTAAATATTTTTTATTTGTAACCGTATAATATTTTTAAATATTCTCCATTTTGGCAACTTCTCATATTGCGAAGTTTTTCCAGCCAAAGTACCATAGGAAATGCAAAAAACTGTATGTGGGGTTAGGGGTGGGTGAGAGGGGGCATGTTTGTGTAGGTAGTGCCTTTTCATACACACTCAAAGCTATGCTGCTGGCGTGTGGTCGAGATTTGACTAGCGTGAGGATTGCCAGTCTGCATGGTGTCAGCATTGTCCAGAGCAGGAAGGGTAGCAGCGATCTCACTAAACCAGCACTCGCAGAGCAAGTGGGCGTGATCGCTAGCTGTGTAACCTTGGCATCTAACTGTCTGGGCCTTGCAGAGATTCTCTATGCTTGCTTAATGTCCTTTAATAAATTCCTTTGCTACTTAGTCAGTGTGAATTCTGTTACTTGCAACTACTGAAGTGTGAATCATATAGTGCCCCCAAGAGATACAAGTGTAGTAAAAATTCAGAAGAGCTGGTATCAGACTTCTCTCGGAGAAAGTGATTTCTTCAACTGGTGTTTGAAAGGATGAGTCAGTCCCAGTGAAAAACTATTGGGATAACAAGTAAGAAATCTTGTGGAGGGTACAGCATAGATAAAAGTGGAGAAGCAGAAAGTATACCTCAGGAATATAAAGAGAATTCAGTTTGATAACAACATACAGATGAAGATGAGAAAAGAAACTACTGTAGGAGAAGGACGTTGGCAACAGATCATGACAGTCTACGCTAATATAAATCTATTTAAAATAATAGCTCTACCGAGCAGTGATTATACAACATGCTCTTTATGTGATTGTGACTGATTCTTACTATCTTCATAATAAATCTATGAATGGCTATTTTCTCTTTTTTCTTTTCATTGTTGCTGCAAATTGAGATATTAAATTTCAATAATTTGCCCAAATTCTTACGCTGCTCTTAATAAAATCGAGACTTGAGTTGGTTAGACTCACAAGCTCAACACTTACTTGCCCACTGTATACTATTTATGTTAGACCCCATTTTAGGGACAATGAGAGGTCACAGAAGATCTTCAAATAAGCAAATCATCCATGCTTCAGGGATTTTCAGGGAAGAAAGATATACAATAGATTCCTTGAATAAACATTATTTTTATATTCTGAGCCATTGCTCAATATCAATTTCTAGAATTATATTGAATATCAGTTATTGTTCAATACTTGAGATGAAAGACAGGCCAAATGTACAGAAATGAGCAACACATCTTTGGGATTTTATTGCATATTTTTAAACAAACCTTTGATAAGAATTTGTTTTCTTATGATGTATATGTCAATCATCAAAACATACAAAATGAGATATGGAGTTATTTGAAGGTCATTGAGCTTCATTTAAATACAGGTACCCTTGACTCTGAAATTATGGTCATTCTATAATTTGTTTTCTTCAGCTCCTTGTCACAGTTCTGCATTGCTCAAAATATTATTATGGTGTTTCAATTGCTAATCTCAATGCAGACCATGTTGACCAGTATTCGAGTTCAGATCTCTGTGGCCACTGGGCTACAGTGCCACTTGGTCTCTGTGAGGTCCCACTCCCCTGCCCCTTGCCTTTTCTGTGATCCACCCACTGAGCCAGCTCTTCTGGTCCTGCAGGTTCTAGAGTTGTTCTTGCATTATGGAGCACTGTCCACAGAAATCTGACTCTTTCTTCCTTTTCATTAGGGTTAGACTTGTGCGTGTCATTCAAAGCCTGCTTGGCCTTTGGGCCCTGTCTCTTCTTCTCCTGCTTGTAACCCATCCCCTCCTTCCCTGTGGAATCTTTTTTCCCACCTTGACTCAGTGACTGTTCTCTTCTGATACCTACTTCCCACAATGTGTACATAACAATAACTCAAAAGATGGTTTCCTGTTGTGTTTATATCTCCCTGTATGTTTCCTTTAAGGCTCCCAATAAATTCTCTAAAAATAGTAACCTGCTATACACTTCTTTGCTCCCTGCTTCATTCATCTCCAAGCATCTGACAAAATAACTTGCACATAGGAGACAAGAAAAATTTTAATTGATATGTGATTCTTTAAGCAATGGTAGCACAATCTCTGATTTAATATATGTATTTAAATATCACTGATTTTAAAAACTGTTATGGTTTATTTTGTGTATAAGAGATGTTATCTATTAGTGAACATACCCAGACAATGAGTTAAATTTTTTAAATGATAAGTATAATGAGTGAAGTATACAAGGTTATCTGTTATTTGGAAAATCTCTAATATTTCATTCTCCCTGGGAATAAACTGATAGCCAACTGTCACAAGTATAATTAACACCATCAAAAGTTCTAACAAGAATTCAGGAGTCAAAAAAAATCGCAAAACATTGAAATGTATAATATCAATCCTGACATTGTAAAAATGCATCCGTAAAAGATGTACCTATTTCTATTGCAAACAGAATATTTTCATGACTACCAAAGTTTTCTAATGTGCACATGCTTCAGGTTTTTTTTCAAAGTGTAATTGGAAAAATAAGGTTTATCTTGTCTAAAATTGAAATCTTAGGAATCTTGTAAGAGCTGTGCTTTATAGCACAACCTTCAAAAACCGAAGTGTTCTCCAGGTACTTTAAACAGATTTGTTCTTTTAAAACACCTGTTTGTGATGTACTGTTTGTTATTAGGTTCTTTAAGCCTTTGACCACATATGCCACAAATATATCTCAATTGCAAATTATTTGCACTGCTAAACTTCAAAGTCTAGAAAAATATTCTTACTGATAGAAACCACGCAAAATATTAGATTTCTGTGAAGGAAGATGAAGGCAAATTACCAACCAAGTTTTCCGGTTTTAGCAGTTAAACAATCACAGATTAAATCCTAGGAGCTTTCAAGCATCTAGGATGCTTCCTAGAAAGTATAGTATTAGAAAATGTGGGAATAATTTTCATACAGAAATAAAAAGTCCTCTGTCAATACTTACCCTCAAGAATCCTCAGTAGCACCTAACCTTCTTAAGTGTATAGTATGACAGAAAAGTATGGCGCACATTTAAATTGTTTTTAACTTATTACAGTAAAAGGCACATGGCTGTTAATCTTCCTCAAAATACTCATCTCGCCACACACATGTATCCCACCATTCTTACCGCTGTAGGCTGGAATTCTGTTAGTCCCCTTCGGTGAGTGTCTTTGGCTGTGCTGCCATGCCCACCTCAGTGTCATGAAGTTGCATGGTGCCAGGTCTAGTGAATAAATTGGATCGGGACACACCATAATAATTTTGTAAGCCTACTGTTCCAGTGCGTGACACACAACTGGACAATCGTGACATTTTTTATCACTCCTCAGAAAGACACTTTCAAAAAAGGACTTGCCAGCTGCTTCAGAAAGTGACACAAATGATGTGTTTGAAGCAAGGTGAAGATTTTGAAGGAGTTTAGTGGCCATGTGTTGCTTGCTGTATTCAATTTTTAATTGAACATTCACTATGTATTTTGAGCACACCTCATATACCACATATGGCTCAGTCTCTCAAAGCCCACAGGAGTTTAAAAGGAGTTCTATCACACTGTCCTAGACAAGATAAGATAAAATCTCAGGGTCGTCCCACATCAACCACATGAAACTACCCTCCATTCCGTAAATGATGGGAATTATATTGTTTGGTAGTGCTGCAGTAACAAAGTACCACACACTGAGTGGCTTAAACAACAGTTCTCGCAGTTCTCCAGGTTGGAAGCCAAGGTCTAGGTAGGCTCAGATCCCTCAGTTCTGACTTGCCACCTGTGGCTTTCTTTGGCATGTAGAAGCACGTCCATAATCTCCACCTTCACCATCACTTGGTGCTTTCCTCACACATGTCACTGAGTCCAAATTTTCCCTCCTAATGAAGATACCAGTCGTATTGAATTAGGAGGCCACTCTACTCCAGTGTGACCTCAGCTAAACTAATTACATCTGCAGTGGTCCTACTTCCAAATAGGTTCACATTCAGTGGTATAGTAGGTTAGGGCTTCAGCACAGCAATTGTTTGAGGAACTATCAGTGAACGAGTACCACCCTGGACTTTAGTGACCCCTTATGACACAGCCCCGTGAACCCCTTTGAATTTACCCTTAATCTGCCTCCAACTTAGTAAGGAAAAATCACCATATAAATCAAGGACACTAAAGGTTAGAAATTACCTTGTAGCTGGGCAAAATATCAGAAAATCCTTGTGATCTCTCTTTTACCTTTGTACACTGTCGAAGTCAATGGTATGACACAGTGGTGCACAAACTCTAAAAGCAGATGTCTCAATTCCCCTTTGTGGGATTTATTAACTATGTGACCCTAAGCATAAAACTTAGCTGTTTTATGGTTCAGTTTTTCTAGCACCTACTTCATGGAGTTTTTTGCATATTAAATATGTTAATACCCACAGATGCGTTAGAACAATGCCTGGTCTCACTAGGCACAAACATCATCGATTATGTGAAATGCGAACTATTTTGTATGGTGTTAAGTGTTAGTTTTAACTTTAAACAATGTATTTCTCAGTTGGATTGAAGTGGAGAGTGGAAAAGCTGTGCACAAATTCTATCCAATATGCATCCTGAAAAAGGGAAGCACTTATGTCTTCCCTAGTAGCCCAAGCCACAAGGAAGATGCTCACCAATCATTCTGATATTGTCAGGTCTGCTGAGGGAATCATTTCGTGGTAAGCATAAGAGAACCACCAGCATATACTATCTTCCCAAGCCAGACCTCTGCCTTTACTCTATTAGCATAACCTGCTTCTGCCAGATTGAGGACTATGGGTACCAACATCTACTGGGACCTTCCCTTCTATGTCCTCTGGCTCAAGGGATGAGAAGCATCATATTGTTGTGTTGTACCTGAAAGCACATATACAGATTTCCTGATATTAGCCACAACCAGTTACAAGAACCTGAGATACTCTATAACAAAGTCTGAATGAAACGCAAAAGCCATCAGCCACCCTAAGATAGAGCTTAAAATGGTCATCAGGTTTAGCCACTCAATAAAAACTTGTAATTGTAAAGCAGGCAAGTAATTTTAGAACACTCTAATAATTGCCATGAATTATAAATTCCACAAAGGATTATGAGAGGGCAAAGAAGAGGAATGACCATCACTAGAGGGAGGTAGACAAGGAGAAGGGAATATAACCAAGTTTAGGGAAATTCTCCAAAAGAAGCAGGATTTGAACTGGTCTTGAATAAGCAACAATGATTGTAATGTTTTATCTGTGCTAGGAATAGTAGGAAGCGACCCACTTCCAAGATCTCACTTTAGCAAAAATTGTCAGCAAATATAACAATCAACAAGCCTGGGGCTGGGGATATAGCTCAGTGGAATAAGCGCCTGCCTAGCAAGCGCAGGGTCCTGAGTTTGATCCCCAGTACCGCCAAAAAAAAAAAAAAAAAAAAAAAAACAATCAACAAGCCAGCTAAAATAAGAGTTGCCCTAAGGGCTTGAAAACAAATTCAGTCATTCAGTGCCCAACCCCACACACTCACCTTCCAGAGCACTGCTGATGCCAGGGAGCCCAGGGACGTGTTTATCTATCTTACTGGACACAGACACAGAATCAAAGTCTGCAGGGATCATACTACAAGATAAGACTTTGTGTTAGACAAAAATTAACACATATGCCAGTTGTGAGAGACAAAAATTCACAATTTGAATATTTTCATAACATAAAGTGTCATCTTTAATCCTAACCATGAAGACTGTAATTCTGTCTAGAAGATGAGTGTGTAGGGGCTACTGACTTTTATTTGCCTCTTGTTCCATTGTGTTTTACTTATTCCACTGTGATTAAATGTGATGATACCTTTTCCTTTTCTTTTCTTTTTTCTTTTCTTTTCTTGTCAGTCTACAAACTTGCAGTGTGAAGAAGTGTTAGTAACTCCACTCCCAAGAAGCTATTAGCTTTCCTTGACTTGCAGGATTGGCAAACATCTAACCATGGAGTTATTGCCTGTACCCACATGTGGTAAGGGATGATAAGGATGAACTCTAAATTTCTGCCGTGTGCCTAGTAGTGGGTTGGATATTATTAAAGTGAAAAGAGAAAGGCATTATGTGGTCTTAAGTCCCTGTTCCTTGATCATAATCTAGCTGGAGAGTTAGGACATGCATATTATCAGTCTATGCCAGATTGCATACAGTTGAATGTCAAAATGAATGCTAGGAGACACAGTACTATGGAAGGAAATTATTATGACCACAAAAATAATATATCTTGTCATAGGAAGGGCATGGAGACTAGAATTTGAAAAAAATTGGTATTATTTATATTAAAAGGAAATGAATTCACATGCACTCAGAATACAATTGAGAAAGGCTAAGGCAGGAGGGCTGAGGTCTCCACAAAGCAGGATAGAGTAATGGTGCGGCCAAGATAAGGGTGGGCTCGTCCTGCCGGCTCAGGAATCTGAATCTCTTCCTGTAATCAAGAAGGAGCTGCCCATACCTTCTCAGGCGAAGCAGAACATAAGATATGGAAAATTACATTTGCTGTAGCTTGGGTGGAAGCAGTTTTGCTACTTTGTAAGAGTGAAGCATAATTGTTAACTTGACTGGCTTGGGAATCTAGGGCAGTAGTAAATTGTACTTCTGGGTGTGACTGTGTGAGTCATGACTGGGTGGGTCATGGAGGTGTGACCTTGGGTAACAAACATATGTAGGCCCTGGTGTGACCTTGGGTAACATACGTATGTAGGCCCTGGTGCCTTCCTCTCTGGCACAGCCTCCTTGCTCTGCTTTCCAGCTGCCGTGTACAAAGCAGCTTTGCTCCACCACAGCCATCTAGCATGAATCCCCTGGACACCCGAGCCAGCCTCCTCTGTGAAGCTGTTGATATCCCAGTGACTGGAAAACTGCCTAACACACTCTTCTGACAAATGGGAACATAGGCAACAACACATAACCAATAAATTTGACACCCATAACTTAAAGGAAAAGAGGTTTATTTTGGTTCACAGTGTCAGAGTTTCAGTCCATGGCTAGCAGCCTCCAATCCATCACGGCATCCAAGAAGCAGAGTGAGAAAGGAGGACCTGGGAAGGGGAATACAGCCTTCCAGGTCACGCCCCACCATGACTCACTTGCAACTGGGCCCCATGTGTGGACAACAAGTCAGTTATCAAGTCACCACGATCCGCTCACCATCCAAACAAGTGAGACTTTGGAGACCCTGGGATCTAAACCATCCCAGTCATATACTTATTGCTGTAGCTCCAAGGATAGTGTTGCTCTCTGCTCTCACGCACAGTGACTCATGTCTCTCATGAAAGTGTCCTGCTACATGAAATATAATGATATTCTGAAAGCTGAAGCATCCAGGCTTGGAGTTGGCTGAAGACAGAGCCTCCTCCATGAAGTGATGCAGAGTGGGTAAGCGAGGACCCTACTACAATGGGTTGCACAGCTGAAATAGTGCAAGAGCCCTTGAGCTCATGCGAACTTGGAACCACTCCTTTACTCATTCAGAAAAATATTTCTCTCATCCTTACGCTAACTGATGAACTCTGGTATAAACTTTAACGAGGATTTTTATAATGCAAGCTAACTACCTTGGATGGTTATTGATTCTTCTTAGAGTGTTTCTAAATGCAATATAGATACCCTCTGAAGTTACAGATGATATTTTTAAAATGCATATAGACAGCACTGTTTATACTGAAATGTCCTTGAGGCAAATTATGGACAAAATATTGTGGTCCTGGGATCTCTACATTCTTTGTCAATAATTGTTAATCTATACAAAATTGTTAAACCATGACTATGATAATTAAATATGTATTTTAAAGATGAGAAAAGTGATGCACAGAAATCCACTTCTTACACTAGTTTTGTGACTTGGGCAATTGTTCAACCATTCTACTAAGCCTCAGGTTTTCATCTGTACAGTATGGTCTTATGATTAATATATATTATAATAGATATAAAATTCTCTCAGTTCAAGGCATTCAGAATGGATTCAATCAGTTACAGTTTTATTATCCAAATGAAATATAAATGAATTAAAGAATTTTTAATCTCTTGATTTAGTATCTGATATTATTACCTCTAGGCAGTAATATAGTTTTACTGCTAGAAAAAGTTTAGAGATAATGGGACTAATTCCTCTAAGACACTGGAGCTTAGTTTTTAACTTGAAATGGCATAAAAATCTTACCTCTGAGGGTCTAATATCAGTCAAAAGCATAGCCATCATATTGATAAATTAAATCTTCTTCACATTTGAATTAGCATAATTATAATCAATGTGCCACATTCCAATAATCCATTCCAGCTACTGATGTTTCTTAAAAGCGTCTTATTGTGTGAGGTGGTTCAGGTCTCCCTGGCTCTTTTCCACTACCATTCTTTTGTTGTCATATCAAGAGATAAGTGACTCATTCAAGTGTGCTGCCCAGCGAACTCATCTCTGAGTTTAAACTGGCCCAAGCCCCATTTTAATCCCATACTGATTAACCAGTTGGCAAGAAACCAATGTGCTTCTCTCTCTGGAAACTGCAGGAGATAAAATGAAATAGAGATGGCAATGACAAAGCTCAAGGCCAAAGGCTCACTTTAAACTCATAGTCCATTGCTTAATTTTTAAAGGATATTTACAATAATCCCAGGAAATATTATTCTTCAAGTATGCTAATGGTTTATAGTCTTCCCACAATTTCTGGTATAAACAATGCGTTAAAAGAATATGCAATCATCAATGATTTTTTTCCATTTCTAAAACTGTAACATCCAAACTCTTTTTCTGAAGTATTAGAATTTATTAGATATTACAGGCTGTAATTCAGCCTTTCAAATAATATTTTCCTCTTTAAAATTCCCATTATAGCACTTGTCTGGCAAGTGTGAGGTTGTGATTTCTATTCCTGGAACCAAAAAATTTAAAAATTCCCATTACATGGTAGTCAGATACATGTTTGACAGATCTGGTTATTGAAAAATTCTTAGATAAATTCGACAGAAATATGCCTTTCTGTAACTTCCAGGTGCTGACCAGAAAATCAATCCTAAAACCACAATATTTCAAATTTAGCAAGAATTGCAAGATTATTCTCCTCTCTGGGACGTCCCCAAAACCAATAAAATTTCCTGTGAATCAGATGTCTTTTCCATAGTAGAACCCAAGTCAGTTAGCTTTTGCTGCATGAGAAATTATCCACAACTGATATTTATTATTTCTCATAATTGTATGGACCAGCCAGAAGATACCTTCAGTCTGGGGCCAGCTCAGCTGTGGCTGGATGGCCTAGAAACACCTAATTCACATGTTTGGGTTACATATCCCCCTACCCCAATTCATGTCCATCCCAGAATCTCATAATTTGACTTGGTTTGGGAATAGAATTATTGCCAGGTAATTACCAAAAGCTGTATCAGACTAGGAACAATCCCAGGAACAAAAGAAAGGCATGAAACAGATTCTTCCCCAGAGCCTTTCAAAAGGGCATCATCTTGCCAATGCCTTGACTTAGAACATCTTTGAGAACTACAGGAGAACAAATTCCTGCTGCTGTAGGCCTCCTAGTCTGTGATAGTTTTTTATGGCAGCCTGAGGAAATAAAACATGGTCCAGAGGTGATTCAAGGAATGGGCTGCCCCTGAATGGAGGAATTGAAATGTGGTATTAGAAAATAGTGAGCACACAGGAATGAGAACTGTGGTCATGTTTTATATCTACAGTACACAACACTTTGGGATAATGCCACTATATCATCTGCACCAGGACCGTTCTGCCCGGGGTTTTAAGAGCCATTTGCATTTAGGCTGCTCCTATAGCATTGTGGTCCCGAGGGCAGGGCAGCAATTTTACTACATTATGCAGTGTTTTCTCTCTAATACTTTTATTCAGTTTTGCATTATTTAAATCACCTTTGGCTGCAAGTATGACAATCCTGACTAACAGGGCCTTAAGTATCAGACTATTGGTTTGTTTAACAAAATATCTAATGATAGCTGATCCTAATTTGATAGCTTTGGGTTGCTACTGTACAGAAATACCTGAAGTGGGTTAACTTACAAAGGAGAGGTTTGTTCTGGCTCATGTTTCTGGTTTAAGATCAAGAGGCTACATTCTCTGATGGTCTTCTTACTGGCAGAGTCCCAAGGCAGCACAGGGTACGACATGGTAAGAGAAAAGGAATGTTCATATCTGTGTCTTTCTTGGTCTCTCTCCCTCTTCTAAGGCCATCAGTATTCAGTAGTGGGATCTCTACTCGGAGAACCTCATCTAATCCAGTCCACTCCCAGAGGCCCCGCCTCTAAATGCTATAGTTAGATTCCGTTTCCACTCTCTTAATGCCTCCCAACGGGAATTAAATTTCAACATATCAGCCCTTGGGGGCACACTCAGTCCACATCCAAACCATAGCAAATATAATCCATCATTATTTTCCCTTTGCCTACTCCTGCTGTAAGAAAAGGTGGGAGACAGAGCTGAGACAAGGAACAAGGTTACTATCCATGTATTTACAGAGGAAGCCTGCACAAACACCTGAGAAACTGCTACAAGTGCTTTCATGTGGTGGAGAGAGGAAGTCATACGAATAAAACTTTGACAGAATAAGAATGTTCATTTAGTTTGTCTCAGTTGGTTTACTTAAATATTTTTGTTTATTTTTTTTATTTTTTGGAACTATGTAGGGGCGGGCAGCCATAAGATCCCTAACCCTAAAAATGTCTAGGTCTGACCTGCTGGAAGCTGGGCAAAGGTGAATTTACAGGGCAAAAGAAAATTAAAGCTGCAGACAAAATTAAGGTTCCTAGTGCTGTAGGTGGCCCCACAAGTAGAGTAGTCTGTATTGTCCAGGTGGACTAAATATAACCTCAAAGGTCCTTAAATGCGGAACGATTCTCCAGGCCACTGCTGGTGGGGAAAGATGGGAGGAGACAATTAACCAAGGAATGCAACCAATTTCCAGAAGCCAGAAAAGATAAGAAAATGCAATCTCCTTTGGCTCTTGAGAGAGCAAGATAGCCGCAGTGAGACAACTTTGGACCTCAGACCTCCCCGACTGTAAGGGAATAAATATGTGTTAAGTCATTAAGTTTCTGATAATTTGTTCTAGCAGTCATAGGAAACTCATATGAAGCCCTCTATATTAAGTAATAAGTCTATGTTATTTTAAAATCAGAAAATGATATTTAAAATTTTACCTTTGTGTGCAAACTTGAATGCAGTACATAATGTAGTGACCCAAGTGCCACATTACATTTGTGAAAGAAACACAAGTGTACACCAGATGAGCACGATTAGTGTGTAGTTATTCAAAGACATGGCCCTGCAGCCCCAAGAAAACCTTCAACATGCATTAAGAAGCAAACTGTGTGCTCCCAAACCTCTGGGGTCAATATTTTTCATGCCACTTATTTCCTAGTCCGGTGGTGGCAAACCGATGGCACGTGTGACGCAGCATGCTGTTTCTCATCACTGAGAGCTCTAAAAGGTTCACCGTCACTGCTAAACCCTTTGCCAGCTGCCCCCCAACCAGGTGACAGGCGTTGTGATTACACCTGTTTGTCAGCAGAAGCACATGTTTTAAAAGAAATAAGAAAATCAAACTATAAGAGGAAAAGACACATATCAAAAAACTCTAGAACGCATCTTTGTTGGAATGGGAGGAAATGTTCTGAGGCACCAGACAACACTGTTTCTAATGTACATAGTTTTCCAGAAAGCAGAAAATTGCCGGTTAAGGAAGCATTGTCATGATAACAATGGGAGAAAAGACAAGAACGTCACCAAATTCCCTTGTGTTTCATTATACATTTAAAATTTAAAGTCCTGAAAAAGCTTTATACTATTGTGGCTTGATTTTTTAAAGAATGAAAAATAAAAGCAGTAGGAAGTTGCTGTTTAATAGCAACTAAGTGGTACTTTAAAAACCTGTTTAACAAACTTTTTCTTGAACTCTTATTGCTTTCCTGATTATTAAAATAATACATGCTTAATGTAAGTACATATTAATAATTTATACTCAGAGAAATCTAGGGCTAAAATCTCATATTGTCTTCCATTTCATAGCTTTCATGGTAAAGATATAATAATGTGGAGATTTCCAGTAAGATGGCGACCGGGTAAGCAGCAGAGAAAGATCCTCCAGGAGGATCGACAACTAGATACTGAAATACAGCAACATAAGAAAGACAAGAACGAGAGAAATGGGTGCTCTTGTACCCTGGACCCAGGAAAGATCTGAAATGGAAATTGAAATTTTCAGAAAGAGCAAACAAGACTTCCTCTGGAGAAAAGGCTCGGAGGGCCACCATGGCGCAGTTAGAGAAGAGGACGCAGCAAAGGAAGGAGCCACCGCTCTGTACACACCCTCAGCCCGCTCCCTCGTTCTGGCACTCACAGCTTCAGCCTCAGAGGCTCCTGCTGTGTAAACATCCACAATCGGCCAGGGGAGAGCGTAGTCCTGACAGCTGGTTGGAAATCAGAGAGGAGAAAGCGCAGCCTGAAAAGTAAGAAGTGGTGGTCAGAAGGAGTGGTCAAATCCAGTGTGAGGATGGGAGGTTACAAAGGCCATTGAAGCAGAATCCCCACCCTACTGAAATCTTTCTAATCAGTGCCCTGAGGCAGGCCAGAATCAGGGCAACCAGTGAGCAACTCACCACCCCCAGCTCTATGCCGCTCCACGGATATGGCCTCAGACCTCAACACTGTGTGAGCAAATACCACCAGAGTAGCAGAAAGCAGTGGGAGCGACCCAAGGACCACAGTAATTTCCAGGGATCCAGTCCAAAAAACAAAAGGGAGCTGGAGCACAACAGAAAGAGTGAACTGCAGACGGAGGCAGGCTACATGGCCCCACACCCTTCTCACTCCAACAAGCAGGAAGCATGAGCTCAGTTACCGGGATTCAGCTCCCACCCTGAACTCCCTCTCTGAGCACCGTGAGTCCTGGCAGCTCAAGCAGGCACCATGCGATCCTGACAACAATGGGCTGAGTCAACGGGTTTGAGGACTCACCCTAAACTACTAATATGAGCACCAAGAGAGACTCCACACTGCTTGCATATATGAAAAATGTACGAACCCATAGCATCAAACTACATGAAAAGCAGCAGTCCTGGAGCCTGAGAGACAACAACATACTCTACACAGCAGACCTGAGAAAATCCTCCAATTCTTTCTGAGAACTAATAACTAAACATGGAAGACATGGAACTAGGGTGTAGACCTGCCTCTCTAGCTGGGAGGAGATAGTCTCCAAAGACACTAATGGCCAATGAGGGGATACCAGGCACTTGGGCAGGGAGCTCAGAGGTCTGAGGGGGGAGGGGCCTCCCTTTGGGTTGCATAAGAGCCCTAAGGACTTAGACTGGGCCTCCTGCAGAGCGGTGTTGGGACAGAGTCCAGGAGTCCGAGGGGGTGACCCCACGGACTTGGATCGGCCAGGGAGGGTCCCCCCCAGGGTGTATCTAGCACTCGGACTGTGCCAGGTGCTCTGCGCCCCCAGAGCTCAGCCCAGCCATCTTTTTTCCAGTGAGTTTGGTTGGCCCCTTTGTCAAATATTAGGTGGCTGAGTGTGTTTTTCGTTGTGGTTGCATCTTCCAGTCTGTTCCATTGATTCTCAGGTCTGTTTTTTAGCCAGTACCAGGTTGATTTTATTACAGTAGCTTTGTAGTATATTTCAGGTCAGGGATTGTGATTCCACCTGACTCGTCCTTGTTGCCCAGGATTGTTTTTGCTATTCTGGGTCTCTTCTGGTTCCAGATGAATTTAAGGCATTATTTTCTCTAGATCTGTGAGGTATACTAATGGTAGTTTAATGGGAATTGCACTGAATCTGTACAACAGTTTTGGTAGTATGGCCATTGAGATTTCATCTCACCCCAGTAAGATTGGCCAGTATTAAAAAATCATCCAATAACAAATGCTGGCGAGGCTGTGAAGAAATAGGGACTCTACTGCACTGCTGGTGGGATTGCAGACTGGTGCAACCACTGTGGAGAGCAGTTTGGAGATTTCTCAGCAAACTAGGCCTAGAGGTTCCATTCAAACCAGCTATTCCCCTTCTGGGTATTTTCCCAGAAGATCTGAAAACATCATATCACTCTGATATATGTGCACCCATGTTTATAGCAGCGCAATTTGTAATAGCTAAAATGTGGAAGCAACCCAAGTGTCCATCCACAGAAGACTGGATTAAAAAATTGTGGCATTTTTATATAATAGAATATTATTCAGCTATAAAGAAAGACAGTTTTGGGGACTTTGTAGGCAAGTGGTCAAAACTGGAGTCCATACTCATAAGTGAAATAAATCAGCGGTACATGAGCAGGCAACGTCTTGTATCACTGGTGTAAGAACCTGAGGGTGAGAATATAAACTAAGAGACATGAAGGAAATCTGTTCAAAAACAAAGAACAGATGGGATTAGGGAAAGGATAAAAGAAAGAGGCAAAAATGTATGTATGTATGTACGTATATACATATGTGCAGGATGGCTAACATGGTTCTACTATTGTCTTATGTCACTTAATGGTAAGGAATAGTTGATGACTGGTTGTTTGATCAATCCTGTATGTCTATATGTGTTTTCCTGAACATACACTTTGAAGTTATCAATATGCAATGCAACAACTATTGTTGGTTTCCTGTTGCTTTGTCTATAATTCAATTTTGATTATACTGTTATTGTGCTACTTTGTGTCTCTTTGTTAATGCTTTCCTCTTTTTTTTGTTGATGTAGTTCTTTTTCTTTCACACTTAAAAAAATTATATAAAAAAATGAAAAAGGAAGGGATACGTATCTATGTATGTATGTAAGTATGTATGTATATGCAGCATATCTAACATAGTTGTACTACTGACTTAGGTCGCTTTATTGTAAGGAATAGTTGATGATTATTTGTTTGATCAATTTTGCATGTCTATATCTATTTTCCTGAGTATACACTTCGAAGTTATCAATATGTAATGCAACAACCATTGTTGATTCCCTGTCACCTTGTCTGTAACTCAGTTTTGATTGTACTATTCTTATGCTACTTTGTGTGTTTGTTAATATGTTTTTGTTCTTTTACTTTTAAAATAAAAGTGAAAAATAAATAAAATAAAATGAACTGAAACCTTTCACCTGAGGATAGGAATCCATGGATTAAAGAAATGTGTATGATTATCAAGTTGACAGAGGTGGATTGACACCTGGTGGTCAGCTTGAGATCCCCAGCTGCACTGAGCTAGTGTGGTGCTGGGTGTGAGAGGCCACCTGGGCACTGTTGCCAGCAGCGCGGGAGGCAGAATTGGAGAAGAATAAGCTTCAATTACTAAAACGTTTGGTATCCGCCCATTTGCACAATCTATGCCTCTGGTTCTGGCTCAATAAAGCGTGACTGAGATTGGTAACCAGGGCAGCAGTCTGAGAGGCTGTAAGCCCCCTGATCCCAGACCTTTGTCTCTTGTTTTTCTTGTCTCTCTTACTTTTCTTTTACATCCGTGGGCACCTCGTTCTCAGGACCTGTCTCTATAGACAGAAGGACAGGTACCCCTATCTCCTTCAAAGAATCCACTCTTGATATCACTTCCTTCCACTAGACTTCACCTCCTAAAAGTGCCACCACCTTCTAATAGTGCCACAGGCTGGTGAGCAAACCTTTAGTTTATAGGCCTTTGAAGGATACCTGTTAAACCTTAGCAGCCACATACAGACCAAATCCAAGTTCCACAGGCAGAAGAAGCAGAAGCATACCTTATGTGTTAGGAAACAGTTGTTCTACTACATCATGTCTTATCAATTCACATTCCCCAGAGTCTAGTAAAGTACTCTTGCATAGTGTGCACAGAACAAATATTTGTAGCCTAAGTTAGCAAATGAAAGTCAATATTTGGAATACCTTTTTAAAATACCACTTCTTCTACCAAGATTACTCCACGAACTATAAGATATTATCTCCTTTTGTAGAACACTAAATAAAAGATAACCCTCAGTTAAATAAATTCACAGTTGTTTCCTTGAATGAAGAAATATCCAGAATTTGACAGTATCAGAATTCTTCGAAATTAAATAGTTGTACTGAACTGACAAATTGGGGCAGATTAATTTAGACAAAACATTTCTAAGGAAAACACTGACAGCTGTGCCAGTCTGCCTTTACCTTTAAACTAACAGCAACATTAGTGCTGCTTTTCTGTTTCAAGTAATTAAATTACTAAGTAGCACTTCATCGGCAAAGTAAAGAATTATTAGGTTTCTTGCCTGTTGGGCTAGTTTTCCTCTCTCCTCCCATGAAACTGTCCTCATAGTTGTGATGTGCCACGTGTCACATAATTTAGCTTATAAACTGGCCTCCTTGCCTCTTCTATGAGGGCGGACATAGGTCAGATTGTGATGGCTTTGTACAGAGACCTCTGTAATTCCAGTAATGGGTAGTAGATGTCTGGAAAGTATTTGCCCAACCCTCAGTTGTCAATCTGTACTATACAGCTTCTGTCAGTCTGGTTCACAATATCTCTCTCCCAGTTATTAAGTAGCCATCTCTCCCATTCAAACCCACACATTTCTGAAGACCACGTTTGCCACATAGTGGCTGGAGCTCTGCAGCTAGCACCCGTCCCTTCAGAGGGAGGCTGATGTGCTCCTCCCTGCCGGGCTCTGTTCTGTGAGCAACACTCAGAGATGTTCCTCCACTTTGACAGCAGCAATAACTGAATTCAGATGGCAGGTTTTTATGAAAACAAAACCAAAACCTCATAATAAAATAAGAAGAGAATAACAATAGTTAACACTGTGCAGCGTTATCTTCAAAGTAGTTACTCAATGTACAAGACAGCCTCATCAAGTTCGACCCCATCCTCAAGGAACCCAGCTGGCCATCACCCAATCTCTCCCAGACCTGCCTTAGCCTGTGCAGGATACTGTAAAAGACTACCACAGATTAGGTAGCTTATAAACAACAGAAAATTGTTTCTCATAGTTCTGGAGACTGGGAAGTCCAAGATCAAGGCTCTGGCAGATTTAGTGTCTGCTGGGGGTACACTTTCACATTCATAGACTACTCTCATCACTTGGCAAAGGGTCAGGGGAGCTCTGGAATCTCTTTTATAAGGACACTAGTCCTATTTGTGATGGCTTTGTCTTCAAGGCATCGTCATCTCCCCGCCTCAAGATATCTTCACGTTGGAGATTAGATTTCCACATAAGAATGTGGGTGCACAAACAGTCGGTCTGAGCTGAGACACCAGAACCAGCTGAGCAGGTCCTCCTCAGAGGTACAAGTCTCAGACCTTCAGTGTATGTCTTCCTGGACCTCTACCCACTGTCTTTCATCCTAGATGCTCCCTGCAATTGCTATTTCCAGGACACTTTAGAACTCTCTGTTGACCCTTTGTGACCTAGTTAACAACTTTAATAAAGTCTTTCTGCTCAAATGACTTTTTCTTGTGCAATTTACAAATTCCCCATTTTAGTGATCTGTAGCATGAAGCATATATACTAGATAAGCTAATATGCTGATACCCTATACTAGGCAAATATTGTTTAATGTTATTTGGGGGGGAATTCTGGAGTTTAGCAGTGCTTCTATAAGGGGTAGAGAAAGACTAATGGTAGCTCTTCACATTTTCTCTATAGTCTTAAGATGGCCCAAATTTGCATTAGCAAAACAAAATTCCTATATTTTCCTTTCCTTTCTTTCTTTTTTTTTCTTTGAACTGGGAATCAAACTCCAGACCTTGCACTTGCCGGGCAGGCGCTGTGCCACTGAGCTATATCCCTGGCACCCTGGACATTTTTCTGAAAAGATAATTTTGCTATTATCTATCATTACCTAAATACGCCCCTTGGGCTATCTCCCTTTTCCATCTCACATGCCTCATTGAGCACTCTGTCTGATAAAATTTCCACAAGAGAAATTCTGGCAATCACATTTTTCTCCTCTTGTTTAGTTCCACTGATATTTTACCATTGCTTAGAGTTCAGCACCATGGAAACCAAAATAGATAGAGGTTACACAATTGGCTCATTTTGCTTTCAGCTAAGATTTCAACCCAGGCCATCAGGCTCTTTGTGTCTCTACAATATGCTGATTCTCATACCAGACTTTGACAGGGAACAGCTCTGATCTGGTGGCCTC
The DNA here is from genome assembly GCA_004027595.1 of Dinomys branickii. Lineage (NCBI taxonomy): Eukaryota > Metazoa > Chordata > Mammalia > Rodentia > Dinomyidae > Dinomys > Dinomys branickii. The sequence continues at coordinate 17,479 of PVLD010018271.1, read as the reverse complement.
ACAGTTACCTAGAGAGCAAATGCAATCTGAGGCTTCCTTTCTTTGAGTGTTTGGTTCAAAACACCTAGGAATGGCTTGTGAGCACTACCAAGTCTGAAAATGAAATGGTCCCACGAAAACTTTTTTCAGCAACAACATAGTAATGGACTTTTAGAGTAGATTCACACAATTTGGCCTTAGCCAGTAGCTTCCTAAGGAGTTTATGACACTTTCGGGATACAGTGCCAGTTCTTAAGGACAGTGACAGAGAGGAGTAGATAAGTCACTGAGCAAAGTAGTAACAGAAAACAAGTACAATAGATTCGGCGGTTGAGACTCCCTGGAGGGTTGAAGTGCTCTGGGAACACCACAGAGGAGCAAGGCTCAAAGTTACCCATGAACACATGCACAGGACTGTGTAAGTAGTCAGTATTGTTCAACTTGTATCCAATCTGACTCTAAGCCTAAAATTTTAAATTTCATCTTGGTCGTTCTTCAAAAAGACAACAAAACATTGAAAATTTAGGCTGTAATCTAGCACTGTCAGGGAGTAGTCTAAAATCTATTACTTAGAAGTATTTCAGGGGATGTTGGCCAGAATTTTTAGAATGTGCCAAATTGTACATGGATTTTCAACTGTCTTCAATGTATTTCCAGTCTCTCTAAGCAATGCTAAAGTCATACCATTTACAAAATGTACTTTGATCAACATAGTACAAAGAGCTCAAAAGCAGAGTAGCACAAAATAGAAGGTACTGGCTCAGTGTGGTGGTACACACTGGTAATCCCAGTACTAGAGAGGCTGAGGCAGGAGGGTTGTTGTGAGTTCAAGACCAGCCTGGGCTACAAAGTGAGCTCCAGGCCAGTCTGAACGGCATAGCGAGACCTTGTCTCAAAAAGACAAAAAATAAATAAATAAACAAAAACAAAATACAAGGTACTTAGTAGCATGTGTGTGTGTGTGTGTGTGTGTATGTGTGCACGCACACTCGTGCTTGCCAGTCCTGGCCCTGTTTACCTACAGATCTGACCTTCACTCACCCTGCAGGCTTTTCCCCAAGCTTCCCTTTCTACTATCTGCCATACCTGCCAGCAGAGGTCACCCAGTGGTAGACTGGAGGACAGATAAACCAGAGTATTTCTCCCTTCTTTCTCTGCTTCAGCCAGAATCTCTGAAACTGCAGCTCATGCTGGAAAGACCCACTGTGGTTCAGTCTTGCTAGATGACTGCAGGCCCTGGGCCCTGGTAGCATTTCCTCTTCCCTTTATTTAAGTAGGATAATGTCTTCCTGCTGCTTGTAACCTCTGAATTACACAACCAACCCGGATTAAATGTCTCAACTCTTTCTTGGCCTGTGGCAAGCCAAATAAATTCGCCTAATCTTAACTTTCTGGATTAGGAAACGCAGTTTCTCATAGATATAAGCACAAGTGCTGTATCAATATCATAAATAATAAAAGTAATATTTTGATTCTTCTCTCTCTATCACTCTTGTTTCTTATGTCTTATTTAGTCCAGATCTCAAGAAATGAAGAAGAATTTTATTGGAATACTTCAGAACTCTAGCAGAGATAATATTTGCATTCATCATATTTTAAGTAATTTTATTTCCTAGCATTAAATCAATTAAAATAATATTAATTTTATAGTCTACAGTGTGTCAGGTATTATTCTAAATGCTTTATATAAACTTTTTTAATCTTCAGGACCACGCAATATGTATTACAAATGTTCCTTAACTTATGACAGAGTTATATCCTAATAAACCTATCATAAGCTAAAAAACATTGTAAGTCAAAATGTATTTAATGCACCTGCTATGGTTGGGATGTGGTTTGTCCCCCAGAGATTCATGTTTTGGTAAGTTGGTTTCAGTGCAGCAATGTAAAATGTGGTGAAAACTGTAAAAGGCAGGGCCTTGTGGAAGGTGATTAGACATTGGAGGTGCTGTCCCTGAAAACAACTGTTGATCTCACAGAGTGAGTTAGGTCTCACAAGAGTAGTTGTTACAAAACACAAGCCTGGTGTCTCTCTCTCTCTCCTCTCTCTCTCTCTCTCTCTCTCTCTTTCTCTCTCTCTCTGAATTTGGGAGATTCTCTCATTCTGGGTTTCAATTTTCTCCTCAGCTCCTACCATTGTGGACCAAGTAGAAGCGAGCCTCATGTTCTTGAACTGCCAGCAAAATAAACCTTTTCTTTTATATGTTTCCCAGCCTCAGGTACTTTGCTATAGCGATGGAAAGCAGACTAATATGACACCTAAGTTACCAAATATTATAGTTTAGCAGCATAAGACACTATAAAATATCAGTTGTTACATCAGTCAGTGTTCACACACCAGGGTAACAGATTTAATAAAATATATTATTAAATAAATTAAATATATTATATAACAATATATATGTTATTATACAATAATATAGTTATGTAATAATTTAGATACTATTAATATTATATTATACTCATGTCTTATTATAATATATGTCAATAATATAATAAAATAATACATAATAATATATTATCAAATATAAACAAAAATCATGCGTATATGATTTACAGGCTATATAGTAGTTGCCCATAGAGTCAGGTGAGGAAGAATGTAAAAAGGTCATCTGCACCCTGGTGAGGTGAATGACCCAGTCAAAGGTGGAAAACCCAGAATGCACCATAGGTCTTGCTGGAGTCTACATCAGGAAGCAGAAGTGTCTGGGGGGGGGGGGGCCTGAAGAGTCTCCGCCAGAAGGCTGAAGCACCTCCATTGGAAGCCGGGAGATGGTCGTCCAAAGGTGTAGGCAGACTGGAGCTTCTCTGGAGAAACAGACACAGACCTCCTTCTTCTTTCCCTTTTTATTCTATCCAAGCCATAAGCCTGTTAGTTGATGCCACCCCAGTGCCAGATGAGTCTTCCCTCTTCACTAAGTCCATCATGTGGTCACGTCCAGAGCAATACCAAGCCAATCAGCCAGGAGTCTCTCCTTAAGCTGTCACAACAGTCAATCATCACAGTTGTTTACCCTCATGAATGCATGGCTGACTAGGAACTGGGGCTCACTGCCTCTGCCACTTCACAGCATAATATCATATCAAGTGTGCATCATCAGCCTAGAAAAAGATCAAAATTCAAAGTACAAGTCCTACTGAATGTATATCACTTTTGTATTATCATAAGGTCAAAAATTATAAGTTAAACCATCAGAAGTCTGGGACCATATACTGTATATTAAAACTCCTATTTTGAAGCCAACATAACTAAAGCACAGAGATATCATATAACTTGGCCAAAGTCACACAGATAATCAGTAATACAATCAGTAACCCAGTTTCAAAACTGGGCTACCTACTCTTCATTCTGAAACACTCTGGCCTGGTGCCTAAGTTTAGATTTTTAACAAATACATCTGTACTGCATCTAATATGATTACAATTATAATCTTAGATATATTATTTTCAGATATATTCTTTAGCTCAGCACATAGTCAGTTTTGCCATATCTCAATTTTTATTAGAACTCCACAGTACTTCCAGCTATAAGAACACATTCCTACCAAAGATAGTATCAAGCATTATAGATTTTATCAAAGAGATCAGATAAAATTTGGAGAAAGGGATTTTCTTTGTCAGGGTTAGGTCTACAATGTCCCCCAAAAGCCTCATGTGTCCAGAGGAAGGTGATTGTGTCACTGGGGCACTACAGCCGACTTGCTGTTAGAAGATGGGTTGTGACTGGAGGTGGGTCAGTGGGTGCAAGACCAGGAAAGCTACACTCTTGTCCCCAGCTCCTCTCTCTGGTTCCTGGCCACTAGGCTGCGAGCAGATGCTCCACAGTGACATTTTTCCTGAAAGCTGGACAGCCATGGAATGAATCCTCTGAAACTTTTATCCAAAATAAGGCTCTCCTCTATTAAGTTGCAGGTGTTGACTGTGATAGATTTTAGAACCAGAGAACATTTCTGTGACTGGATCAGACCATGTGTTTTAGAAGCCTTTGGAGCTGATTCACAGGAGGAAATTGGAAAGGTTTGGAGATATGAGCCCTAGAAAGCTGATAGCTGAGCTTAACTGGAGATTCAGATATGTCTTCATTTTCCCCACATCCTGAGACTTTGCAAAAAACTGAGATTAAGGGAGGCAGATTATTTAACCTGGCAGGGGAAATGCCAAAGCACCCCAATGTTCCAGCTGTACCATAGGTACTACTGACTGCTTTCAGCCAGATCTAAAGTGAGAATCAAGAGCAAAGAGTAAAGCCAAAAGATATAAAAAGTTTTCCATTTTTCCAGAAAGGAAGCACCTGAAAAGATGGAGCAGAGGAGAACATGATTACTGGCAATATTAGCGTTAAAAAGAAACTTTATATCAGGACAATAGGAAAGATACCTTGAAATTATCTCAAGAATCAACAAGAAGGCTCAGAGATACAGAATCATGAAGACTTCGCTTTGAGAGGAGAGACTCAGACAGCCCAGCTCATTAAGGGCCAGTTAGGGAATTGTTTCCCATAGTTCAACCCTCTTGGCACTAAGAAATCTCTGCATGACCGGGTGTGGTGGCATGCCCCTGAAATCCCAGAACTTGGGAGGCTGAGGCAGGAGGATTGTTGCAAGTTCAAGACCAGCCTGAGCTACATAAATGAGTTCAAGCCCAGCCTGAACTGCATAGTGAAACTCTGTCTCAAAAAGACCAAAAAAAAAAAAAAAAAAAAAAAAAAAAAAAAAAAAAAAAAAAAAAAACCCAGAGAAATCTCTCAGTTGTGATGCTAGGAAGCCCAATTACTATTCAAGCTGGAAGCAGACCTTGGCATCATCCAAGTATAAGTGCTACAAACTATAAAATGTCTAGATATGCTGGGTAGTGGAAAATTCCAATAGCACCCACTTATGTAAGCAGTCTAATGCTTATGTGCAAGTTCATTTTCATTAAACATTCTCCTTGTTATGTGTGTTCCTTTAAAGATAAACTATAATTTTGGGGCAAAAAAAAAAAAAGTTGAAAACCTTGCCATTGTCCATGAGATTTTTTTGTGGGTGAAGAATGGAAGAGTTATAGGGTCATGGAGGCTTCCAGCAAAATTTCAGAGAGAGGCTTAAAAGGCCAGGCAGCATGCACCTGACGGGTCAGTGTGTGAAGCTGTGGGAGTAAAGCAGAAGGCTCAGTGAAGGCCCTCAGAAGTTGTAGAAGCTGGAAATACGGAAAGTCATTTGAGAAGAGCCAGAGGCAGTGAGCAGAGTCACCCTCAAATGAGGCTTTTAGGGCTGCAGCCAGTACGGACATACACATCCTTTGGAGTATGTATCTCTCCACAACCCGCCCCAGGTGTGGGCGTGGGGCTATAGAATTTAATGTTTGCCCTGCTGGGTTTTGATCTTTCTTTGGTCCCATTCCTTCCTATACTCCTACTTCTTCCTTTTGAAATTACAGTGTTTACCCTTTGCCACTGAATAATGGCAGTGTTTAATTTTCGTTTTTGTTTTTAATAAGGCCTCACAACTAAGATTTTTGCATTGAGTCTCAGAGGAGACTGTGGCTTTGCTTCATAAAGAAGAGATTGAAGTAGGACTTTTTGGCAATTCTGAAACTATTAAAACTTTGATAACTCTCAATTTTACATAAAAAGATGGGCAAGAATCTTTCGGGGGAACAGAGACAAAATGTTTTGGTTTAGATATGGCAAAGCCTCATATGTTCAGAGGAGGGGCTTGACCCCATCAGAAAATGCGTCCACTGGTGGAGGACATGGCCTGGTCAGAAGAGGTGGGTCACTGGGGACATGACCTGGAAGGGTTTATCTCCCTCCCTGGCGCCTACCCGTCTCTCTGCTTCCTGACTGCTATAATGTGAACACATGTCCCCTGCACAGGCCTTTCCACCATGCTGTTTCTTCGTGGAGCCATTGAGTATGGACTGAAACTTCTAAACATCTGTAAGCCAAATAAAGCTCTGCTCCTTTACGGTGCAGGTGTCGAGTGTTGTGCCTAGTGATGGGAAAGACGTGAAGCAATGGCCTGGTGATAAACGACGGTATTTTTATGCAGCGGATACACTTCTAAAGATGGTAATCATTCCAGTCTGGCCACTTGAAAGATGATTATTCCATAGAAATCAATGTAAAATCAAAGTGCAATATTTTATTACAAAAAAGTTGTTAATATTCTTACATTACATTATCGAGAATGTAAACTATTTAACTTTGAATAAAACATTTTTTCCTGTGGCCTTCATAATGGGAATCATTTTTATCCTACTCAACAGAGCAAGCTAATTACTGCCTCCTACTCCCTGAAACCCTAGCACTTACCCGCCCTGCACAAAAAGCTTCTACCTTTATTACCCTCATCAGTTTAGTCCCTCTCCTTCCTTCAGACCTGGCTATAGTCACAGCTATAGTCACCATGAAATTCAGCAACGATCACCCCAGCAGCATGGGCAAAGAGGAATAAGCAGATAGAATTAGATCCCTACAGCTGATGCTGTTGGAGCCATACAAACATGCAAACGCCAATTCTACATTGTCAGGCATTTTTTAAGTCTTCTTAAAGTCATTAGTAAAAACTGAATTATAGCACCCCACTAATAGCTAATAGATGGCTAGTAGATTAGATTATGCATACACACATATTCAAACATATGGGCAGACAGAGTAGATCCATACATGTATAGATAGCTTAACACTCTTTTCTTTACAGAAATACTTTTGTAATTTTTAACAAAAAATTGTTTACGTCTTGTAAAACTACCGCATAGTGTATATATCTCATCCTACTATACAGACCATGATGTCTTACAGGCTGGGAAAGTGAAACCCAAACAACCCAAAGGAGCTCCTTTGCTGTAAACAGACGACAATGCAGAAAGGGAACTAACAACAGAAACCATGCAGAGCTGGCACAAAAGGCTCATTGAATATCTGGGAGGAAAATGCTGAGCAGGCACAAGTCCCGGGGAGCACATTTACATCTTCTAAATTATAGGTGGTCAGCATAAGCAGTCTCTGCTGGTTGGGTACACTTAAAACCTCTTCTCTAAACAAGAAAAATGATATTTTAAATTGTAGCGAAGGGTAAACAGTTTCTACACAAGAACCAGATGAAGCAAATTTGTAAATCTTGTAGAGGAGAGAACTGAGGGCTGATCTTTTGGGGATGTTTTCTCCGGTACCACCCAAAGACACAAAATCATTTTAATGTAATTACACTGTGTTCTTAAGAGTTTTATTTTAAAGCTAGTGACAATATACAGTAGTAATGAAAATCTGAGACCTTAAGAAGAAAGAGTAGTACTGTTTATGTTTTCTTTTATTCAGCTCATAGGTTCTACATATTTGGGAATGCAAAGTACTTAATACAAAAACTTCAAATATTTTATGCTTTATGTTTGTAGTTGTAAATACAAAACATGGTATAGGAGCAACTTGATTCAAATATTTACAATGTTCAAAATCATTGTCATTATCACCAGAGAGATATAAAGATTATTTCCCCAGTGCTATAAATTTCAGATATTCACAATGAAGTTGTAAAGGCACAGCTAAGCATAACCTGGAAAGCTTGCAAAGTCAGCTTGAAATACAAATATGATCACATTTTTGATAATGCAACTGCTCCATCCCTAAATTACCTAAGCTTCTTCCCACTGGAAGAACATAGAAGAGACTTTTTTACTCAGTCCAAAAATGACATTATATTCTCTCCTTAATGTAAGAAACTAGAAGAGTAAATAAGATCCAAAAGGTACAATAGATATTGTGAAAGGAAAAGCAACTGTTCAAAGCAAAAGAACACCTGGAATGGGGAAAAGGAAAAAAAAAGGGGGGGAAATATACATATATACAAGATATATACACAAGATAGCTAAGATAATTGTACTGCTAATTTCTATTAGCTCACTGAAAGGAACAATTAGTGCTTCATTGATCAATTTTACATGCCTATTGTTATGGTTGATACAATGTGCCAACTCGGGGAATCTGGAGGTTTGGCTGAGTGATTCAGCAGGAAGCCAGGGTGCTTACTTTGTATACATCCTGAGCCTGTGGAAGAGGAGGGCCTGGAGACTGTGTGAGAGCTAATGACCCTGGGTGGGGGTAGGCTGTTTACAAGGTAGGGAAGAAAAGGAGGCTGCTTGCAGCCATTCCTCCCTTTTGCTGGTGGTCTTTGCTGTGCTCCGCTGCCCTAAACAGTTTGCCCTCTGCCATGTGCCAGTCTGCCTCAAAACCAGCCAAATACAGACTAAAACCTCCACAAACTGTAAGCTAAATAAACCTTTCCTTCCTTCATTTTGGGTGTTGGATATTTTGTCTCAGCAACAAGAGTAAAGTAACCAAGACACCTATATTTTGTAATCTGAGCAACTACTTTGAAGATAACAACATGCAATATAATAACCATTGTTAATTCCTATCATTTTTATTTTTCTCTCTTTAAAATAAAAAAGGCACCATAAAAAAGACTATTTGTAGTCCACAAAATGTGAATGTTTGATCAAGAAACTGTAAACCAGTTTATAATTGCCATTACTTCTGTTCCTAAGGAAAATGAATCTTGCTTTGGGGAAGTCGTCCTTGCTAAATCAGGTCTGTGCTGCAGCTGCAGTGGCATCTGACACTCAAGCTTCCAAAGTATCACTCCTTCAGTTTATACTCAAGTCCGCCAGGCCAAGGGGCCATACCAGAGATGTTTCCAGCCCACAGTCAAGCTCTGTCTGAGACAACTGCACCTCCCAAACAGAGACTATGTTAGTGAGTGTGAGTCACTAATAGATTCAGCTTCCTCCACAGTGAACTCCCCTAATGGTCTTTCATATGCTTTTATGATAGGGACCACAGTAGAGCCATCTCAACCCTGCAGAAATATTATACCATTAAAACTCAGAAGAAAGGAGGACAGGTTTTCAACCTGTTGTATGAGAATATGCCTTGGCCTTTTTGCAAACATCCCTACTTTCTGGTGAGGAGCAGTAGAAGGGCAGGGTTAGATACCGTCCATGCTGTAGCTGTAAATCCCACTGCAATTATACAACTAAGAGGGAATTATTTATCAATCCCAAAACAAACAAGCAAGATGTCTGCTATGAGGTGACATTCTATGTCACTTGGGTACCTTTAAATTATACAGACTCAGCAGATATGCTGCATCTTAAATAATTTAGAAGGTAGTCAGGTCTATGGTAAATGTATGCACAGATCCAACAGAACCACACAGTACAGGGAAATTAAGTGTAACTGAAAAAATCAGGGCAGTTAATGACATCACACCATCCAGTCTCCCTAGCTACAGACCCCAGCATCGTTTCTGACTTCCTGAATTTCTCCCTACACACAGCTGCCCACCAGTGCTTGCTAATGTGCTGGACAATGTTGCTAGATCCAGTTTTCTTTCTTTGGTTTCTACCGCCTTTATCCTGAGCTGTGCCACATCTTTCCTAGACGGTGAGAACAGCATTAAGTTCTTGCCTCCAGCCTCCCTCACATCTGTCCACTCTATGCGTAGATATCAGTTATCTCCCTAAGTGAAAGCCTCAAACATAGTCTCCTTATGTCCCTAATCCTTCGATGGCTTCAGTATAGACTTCAGGTCATTAACATGATATTCACAGCTGAACACAAGATGGGTGGTCTGCGAGTAAAGTCCTTACCTCCATCCTCTGCTACTCATGAAACCTGTTTTTGTCACCCAGGTGAATGGACAGCCTTTACATTCAAATATTTATACATCCTTTTCCCTTAGGCTGTTCAGTCCAGAAGCACCTTTCTTTCTGTTATCATAATTAAGAGGAGAACAGGTTTAATGCAGCCACAAATAATGGATTTCTTTTGGACATATTAAGTTTGAAGTGTCTGCAGGGCATTCATATAAAAAAGCACGTTCTAAATTCATTTTTGAAAAAGGTGCTTTTATTTTTCTCAAGCCTCAAAATGGTAATAAGAATGCTATGTTGGACAAATAAACCTTCCCCTCATATAAAAATGTACTACTGCAAAAACATTTCTGGCACCAGAAATATAACAGGATAGGTTCAAAATACATTTTTGGTTTCTTTACTTGTACAATGAATGAGACACTAAAATTTGACCCCAAAATAAAAGATTATTTAATAAACAGCAACGACTCACAGTTGACCATATGGGAAAAAAGTGTATGGATTTAGAACTATACCTCATACCATGCACCAATGAAGTTAAATAAAAAAGAAAAGGATCTACATCTCAAGGTGGGAAATATTTTGCACTGGAATGGAAATCCCAATAGAAAAATCATGACATTTAGATTAATGAATTTGACTATGTAAGTATTTTTAATCTCTCACATTCAATAAATAGCACTAACTGAATTAAAAAACATTTAAAGATGTATACATTTCAAAATGTATATGCTGCTATTTATAATCATGAAAATGGCAAATACATCTAATAGCACAAGATTGCTCTGTTAAAAAATGATCCTGGGGCAACTTGTAGACCTTACTGGGTAAAGGGAAGGAGCGTTCTCCCTCCTCCTTTCCTTCCCTTCCTATTGGCTGAAATGTGGGCAGTGATGGTAGAGGGAAGGGACCGCATTGATGACAGCAGACCTGCAAAACAGAGCCTAGATCCCCAACACTGAGCCACCACCACTCATATTAACCCATGACACCAACTCATCAGAGTCTGCTTGCTATGTGCAGCCCATGGAGACCCACTCAGGGTCCATAGGCATAATCACTCCAAAAAAGTAAGTTTCACTCACTGATTAAATTTTGACATATCTCCATACCAGAATACATGGATGAGAAACGCCAACACATAAATCTGTGCCCTATTCTTTTTACAGCATTTAAGAAAATATCCTCCCTTATATTTTAAAAGTGTCATTTAAAAAATGTGTTGAAATATTTTAGAAAATAAACCAAGTTCTTAAAAAGAATTTGTCGACTTTTTTAAAAAAAGTATACAAATCGACAACTGTTCCTTGTCAATATTGATAATTTAAAGCCTCTTTGAGCAAATTATCTAACAGTTATGACCAGATTGTTAATTGTGTCCCATTATTCATTTTCCCTTGCTGCTTTGTTAATAGAACCACTAAGTTTTATCTGAGGAAAACAGTAATATAAAATTTGCACTTCAGTCCTCCTTTGACGTATATTTGTCCATATGAGTAAATTCTGACTAGTAGATTATATGCAGAGATGTGTACACACTCCACGGAATGTTCTCCCTTAAAGAAAGGAGCGCACCAGTCCTGCTTCTTGCTGAATGAGTCCAGATGTGAGGTTTGTATCCATAGCAACCATCTTGGGCCTTGAGCTGGAATCCATACGTTAGAATGTTGGAGGCATCTGGTCAAAGGAACCTGAGTCCCCATGATCATAACATTTCCATATCGGTGACTGATTGCCTGTTTCTGCCACCAGAAATAATTGTCTACCTTCTTATGCCGCTCTTATGTTGAACTTCCTGTCACTTATAACCAAATCTAAATGTTATAAACACCAAAAATTTATCCTTGTTCTATATTCCCCTCAAAATTAGAAGGCAATATCAAACCAGTAGTATGGAAAAAATAAATGCATAAATACTGAGCTTTGAAATGGAATTCTGTATCACAGGTCAGCAACATTCATGATACCTCAAAGACATCAGTAAATTGTTTCCTTTAATTCTCTAAATAAGAAATCCTGGATCCATTAAAGTCCATCAGTCATAATCTCCCTGCTGACTCAATAAGAAAGCAGGGAAATTACTGCCTTGTTATTTTATAGTGTACTTTAGAGAATTAATGTAGCCGCCTATGTCATAAGAGAAAAAAAATAAAAATAGGCACTTTCAAAATCAATGGTAAGGCTTTACAGTGCCATGAGAAATTGGCAGTGGGTGTGAGTTGAAATGTATTGACCAGCTTCCTGTAACCAGGAAAACATGCCCCAATTGAACAATATTAGAAGAGAAGGAGCTTATACTGTGTATTTGAGTTCTAGAAAGAAATTACTTGATTAAGAAAAAAATCTAATCTCAAAAAGTTTAGTGTTAGTTACAGTCACACTTGCCTCAGGTATATGATCACCCTAAAATCTATAAACAATGGTAGAAAGCGCATCTCCAGGGTAGTAAGTTAGGAGTTAAAGAGAAACAAGCTACCTGGCCCATCCGGAAGTGGTGAGGAGGCACTTGCAGGCCTGGACAGTGGGCAGAGGGTACAGCACAGTCAGAGCTACGGGAAAGCACAAAGGCTTCAGGAGACCGATGGAACCTGACTCGTCATAAATCACTTGTACCTAGAACATTTTCCACTCACATATATATGAGAAAAAATTAGTTCAATAAGCAAGTCTCAAAAATACATATGGATTGACTATTTACAATAGCTTGCTGTAACTTCCCAGTTCGCCCCTTAAAGGCTACAGCTGTAAAGACAATTAACTTCAGTGAGAGATCTGATTTCTACCATCAGCACCCACTCAGAAGAGCAACTATAATAAAAAAATCATATAAAGATTGCTTAAACAGTGGCTCAAATAGCAAAGTTTTATTTAAAACTTAGCCCGTTAGCTGTTTCTTTGTCTTTCCTCCTTTCAAAGAGTTTTCAAAAGCTGTCAGAAAAGAATTAAGAAGTACAGTGAGAATCAGCATATTAAAACTAATTAAATAGAAGTGAAATGAGAAAAGGTTTTGGTTTTGTCTTGTTTTTTTCTCCTTAACCTTATTCATTAAGCTGTTATGCTTTACAAAAACTACTGGTTATTTCAGGATGCCCTACTCTGATTTCAGAGTAAAAGAATATGAAACTTTAAGATGGTTAAACCCTACCAGAGGGGATATTTTCAAAAGTACTCCCTTTTGAAATTCCAACATCTGAAGGATTCAAGCTCAAAAATCTCATCAAACTAAGATTTACTAATAACTGGTATTTCACTTGAGCACTAGGAAGATTTCTTTAGACATACATGACACTATTTTTCACTGGCAAGGCCTTGAAAGACAACTTTTCTCTTCTGACAGGATCAGAGAAGGTAAAAAATGCTAATCAACTGCCATTACCTGTCATTTCAATGAGCGTGCAGCCTTTACCTGCCCTCCCACCTCTCCCCTGATACAGTCCTATGTAAATATCTCCAAAGAGCAGCCATATTGGCCCTTTGGCCAGAGTTAACCCAGCCACGTGTGTTTTTTGTGCACATTACACAAAGGACTGCGCCCCTTGAGCCTCAAGAAATATCTTGTCATAGTGCCCAGCTTGGCAGTTAGTGTGGCCTCTGTCTTCTTCTCAGCCAGGAACTAGAGTGCCAAGTCCACCCTGTCCGACAGTCCATGGTGGTCCTGCCTCTCCCTAAAAGATCATGATGCTTTGCTTCAAACTCTTTTGAAGAAAACATTCAAAGTTTCCTCCCTCTGAGGGTGCAGGCTACCATGCACATAGGCATACTTTAATGAAGAATCAGGGGGAAAGTGCTAAAAATAAATTCCTGGGAGCATTATTTAAAGCAAGGAAATTTGTTTTGAAGTTATGAATAGGCATTTTTAATATGTGATCCACTTTCCTATCCACTGATTAAGGCTTTTTCTGAGCTTTTCCAGCAAGAAAAGAGTACAACTTTCAACATTCTAAATTATATTCCTGCATTTTTTTCTTTCCCTACACTTATTTCTAGAAGAATATATTATTATCTCATAAGATCAGGTCTAATTGATCATAAAGTAACTTTTTAATTTCACTTAAAATGGCATTTTAATCTAAAATAGAGCTACTCTTTAAATAATGGTTTGAGTCTTTTTAGTATAATTAATTCATCTAGGTACTTTTGAGATTCATACATTCACCATATTTCAAAATTTATTTTCTCACAGTTCATTATGTTTATACTTTACATGTGTTCTCAAAGTTGCTCCCAATTTTTGTGGTCTGTTTTATCACTCTCATGGAAGGAAAAAAACCAGATGAGAGTCTTAGTCGTGTCTTTTCCCCTTAGCAATATTAACAGCTGGTGATGATTCCTATATGAAAGTAAATATGGAAGCTTTTTTCTTATAAAAATGAAATACATATGATTGTACATACAAAGCACAGTAATATAGTATATTCATATTCACATGTATATAAAGTACATCCAAAGAATGACTAAGCTCACAGAGATGTAAAAATCCACCGGAGATCAAATTTATGACTCATATTCTACTATGATTTCTCTTCAAAGCAGGCTAGACTTAAAGACTTAAAAAAATTCAAACGTAAGAGATTCAGTTTGTCCATCCTTCCTCCACTGCCCAGAATACTTAAAGAAGTTCTAAGGAGTGGCCAAGAAAGAGCTGGACAATCACTTCAGATATACAAAACATCTAACCTTCTCTTTTCTATGTCTACAACTAGGCCAAAGTCCAGTGACAGTTAACACCACTCATCTAGCTAATGATGTGTTTGTAATTCAAAAGTAAATAATACATACCCACAATGAAAGTAAGCATTATATGCCACAAACATGAACCAAAAATGATAAGAACAATGAAAGTGAAACTGGGCAAAGGAGATAGAGAGAAAGAGGGAGAGAGGGCAGTGGCTGGGAAGGAGAGGGGATTAAAAAGAATCAAGCTGTATGACGTACGTGCACTCGCTCCCTAAGATGAAAGTAAATCTCATGTACCGCAAACATGTGCTAATAAAAGTTTAAAAAATAAATAATGGATTTCATAGCTTGAGATATTAAAACAGAAGTAATGTTAAGAATGTGATCAAAGTAAATGATAATCACACATTTATACATACATAAGAAATAAGATACATTCTGGGAGGCAGACGCAGGCTACATAGTGAGAACTTGTCTCAAAATTAAAAATTTAAAAGGGAGATGGGGATGGAAATGTACCTCAGGGCAGAGGTCTTGGATTCAGTCCGCAGTATCAGAAAGAAATAGGGAAAGAGAGACAGAGACAGAGACAAAACCAGAAAGCCAGAGCCAGAAGGAAAGAAAGGAAGTGGGGGAAAGGAGAAAATTAATGTAAAGGAGTCTTTACTAAAGAATGCCAGTTAATACATGAAGGCCAGATAATAAATGAAGTGATATGTTTAGAAAAATGACCATTTTGCAACCCTGTATGGGAATTGTCCTTTATGTGAGGATTCTAAATGGATGTTAAGACATACAGTGAAAAATCATTGAGTCTTATGATCTCAAAGGATCATATAACAAATAGCTCTTTACCTATAAGGAGAGACGGTGGCTTTGTATTGCTGAGATCTTATAGACATCACCTCACTTAATGGCTAACCTGTTCATCATCCATAATAGCTGTGGCAGGATACACAAATGGGAAGTGGGATGTTCTACAAGCCAATTAGCCCACAGTCCAGAAGTGCCAGGGCAGGAAAATAACCAAACACCCTGGAGGATTGTTCTAGATAAAGATGATTTAAATGACAACAGCAGAATTCATTGAATGATGTTTTTTGATCTTGAATGCTTTTAGAAAATAGTATGGAAATTTTCTGTAATAATTGAAGAAATTTGGATACATTCAATTAGGTGATTGAACCAATATTAAATTCATTGGTTACCCTAATAGTACTGTGGTTATGTAAGAGAAAGCACTCATTCTTAAAGATGCATGCTAAATTATTTACAGGTGAGCTGTTTTAATTTAATATCTGCCCTTATTTTCAAGTGTGAGGTACACAAACATATACTCGTGTATAGATAAAGCATAGATTTGAAAGATAACATGATAAATGTTAACTGGTAACTCCAGGAAAAGAATTATTATTGTTCATCAAATTTTTTCAACTTCTATACCTTTGAAATTTTTCAAAATAATTTATGGAGGAAAGCAGCCAAAAGAAGGGGTGGGAAAACTGGTCAGTCTGAAAGCTCTTCCAGACCATGCCATGGAGAAGGTGGTGTCTGAAGGACCCAGGCATGGGCACACTAAAAAGCTGCTCTCATGTACTATATTGACTATTTTGAATTCAGTCACTTAAAAAAACAATAGGTTCAAGATCACCCTGACCTTCATTTTGCTTCTTAAAGTAGAAGTTGAAATTCCATGTCAAAGATGTTCTTCCTACGCCAGAAGGAAGCCAACATTCTTACTACCAAGAGTGGGAAGTTAAAGCCAAGGAAATCCACACAAAACTTATTAAGCTAACCCTTCCCTCCTTTACCCATTTAACCCTGGACCAAGTCCCTTTGCTTTATCACATTTCACAATGTACTATTTTTCACTATTACTGTTACTCTACTGTTTATTGCTTTAGTACTCAGTAAATAATACTTCACTGTTTATTTGCTGTACTACTTGTTACATTACTTTTCTTCACTGCTCCAATTCAGTATTTAAATAACTGATTCTGCTTTCTGGATTCTTCACTTCCTCACGAGGGTTCTTGTGTCATGTAAAACGTTTATTTTTATGTTCTCCTATTAACCTGTCCTTTACCAATTTAATTCTCCAGTCCAGTAGGGACTTACGGAGAAAGAAGCCCCTATCCTCCTATTTCTTAAATGGCATGTTAAAGGCAAAGTAAGTATATATTATCAGATAGGATATGATAACCACCTCTAGAGATCATGCCCAAACAATTGGTTACATTTTCACGTAAGGCTATAATGAAAGTTATATAGAAGCAACATCATATTGCAGTCATATGATGATACAGTTTAATCTCAATTTTTCTATTTCCTAAGGCATAATATTCAGTATAACTTGTCATTCAGTATAACTTTCATTTCTGTTCTATAAAATAAAGATAATAATACTTAAATTGTATGGATTCTAGGACTATTAAACATTACACTGCTGATGATCTGTGACTCTCAAAGTCTGGCTGAATCACAGTCACGTGGAAAACTTTTTTCCTAGACCTGGAGATTCTGAGTCAGTTTGGAGTAGGACATATAAACGGACACTCCCAAGTTACCTGCTGATGCTATTGTTGCTCTGGAGCCACAGCTTGAGAAGTGTTACTATAACTATTCAAAATAAAAATATACACATTACCAGCAGCAATATGACAAGAAAGCTGCCCTGCTACCTCTCAAGGTGAAGTTTATTACCTGTGGGTATTCTGTTTCTTCACCACACTATTTTCATGTATATTATATAATATTTTATAATGTTATATATATATGATTTTTTTGGACTGGGAATTGATTCTTTTTGGGGGGTACTGGGAATTGAACTCACGACCTTGCACTCACCAGCCAGGCGCTGTACTACTGAGCTATGTCCCTGGCCCTTGCATATATTTTTAAAGCTAGAAAATCCTCATTATTTTTACCACTGTTCCTTTTTGGGAAATAGGTGATATATGATATATATATACAGTAAGCTGAAAGAAAAACAAAAAACCTCTGGTATACTTATTAGCATAGCACTCCAGCAGTTAAGTCTACACCTTTCTGTTTATGATTTTCCCAATAGCCCAGATGACAAAAACAAAAAACCAAACCCCATCTGCAGTTTGAACTTCCTCTAGGTTCCATTCAATGGGGGCACCTGGCAGTATATTTGTTTTTTGTTTTTTTTTTTTTTTTTTTT